>LPNX011091348.1:232444-306494 GCA_001517045.1 Pseudotsuga menziesii | reverse complement strand
GATTATATTTGAATGCTTAAGTTATAAGTCTGGAATCTTTGCTTATATGTGTGATCTCTTGTTAGCAACGTGGATTGCTTTAATTAATCATCATCCCCTTAAATATTAATCATTTTAAATCACATCAACTCCTAAACAACACCCATCCGCACCCAAAACATCCAAAACTTAACTTAAACATTGAGCCATAGAAAACTCTTTGTTAGGGACTACCCCCCTTGGCTTCGTTAGGAGTTAGCCTAAACGGAGGAGCTAGGAGTAGGTGACAGTACCTATCTCCGTGCTTGCCCCCAAGGTCACACCTCTCCCACTTTCTCAAGTGAGGAGACAGCTTTCGGAAGACTTCTGCTGCTGGTGTGCAATCGGCGGACAACAGTTCTCATTGCTGCCATCAACAACATGCTTGATTTTGCAAAGCCATCTTGATGTTACCACTGACTTTTTTGTCGGCCTGGGAACAACTTCCCACACATCATTTAACTGTACTCTTTAATCATAGTATAATTCCATACCTGTTGACTTGTTGCTTCTTTGTATGTGGAAGGTTCAGCATTGATGAGCCGACTCAGAAGGCCCGAGTACTTCTGTGGCCTTATGCTTTCTTTGAAAGTTTCGGGAGGAGCTTTATGCTTCTCAGCTTCTTGTAATGTTTCTCGATACCAGGCAGGTCTCCTTTTGGAAGGAGAGGCCTCAAGTAGTTCTTCTGGGGGACTTCTAGGTTCCTCAGGCACGTTTGGAATTTGAGTCTCAAATTCTTCTTCCTCCCTCTAAACTTCTGAATTCGGGATCTCAGAAGGAGGTTCTTCATCTTTCTTTAAAAGCTCTTGTGTTTGACGAAACACAACCTCCTCATGGAATATCACGTCTCTGCTGACTTCAATGTACCTCTGTTCAAGGACATAGATGTGGTAAACTTTCGAGCTTTCACTGTAACCAACAAAAATGCCTTTCTTTCTGGAAGGCTCTAGCTTAGTCCTCTTCTCTTTTGGTACATGAATATACACAAGAGTGCCAAAAATCCTCATGTGGTCAACTGCAGGTTTCTTGCTGGTGAAAACTTCTTTTGGAGTTTTTTCAACCAAGATGGCATGAGGGCTTCTGTTTTGAATGTCCACAGCAGTACATTCAACTTCAACCCACAAAGATAAAGGAAGATCAAGGTCAGTTAGCATAGGTTTAGCAGCTTCACAAATCATTCTATTCTTCCTTTCTGCAATCCCATTCTGTTAAGGGTTGTAAGGCATTGTCAGCTCTCTCTTGATTCCCGCTTCTCGGCAAAAATCATCAAACTCATTAGACTCATATTCTCCTCCATTATCTGACCTTAGTATACGGATGTGTCTTCATGTCTGATTTTTATTAAGAGCTTTGAACTCTTTGAACTTGTCAAAAGTTTCACTCTTGACTTTGAGAAAGTAAATCCAGGACTTCCGAGAATGATCATCTATGAACAAAACATAATACAAGCACCCACTCAAGGAGGGTGAAGACATAGGTCCACAAATGTCAGAGTGAATCAAATCCAATATTCCTTTAGATCTATTCTTGCTTATGGAGAAAGATTTCTTGGTGTTCTTACCTAGAGCACAACCCTTGCAAACACCATCATGTTTAGGAGAAATCTCTGGCATACCTATAACCATATTTTGAAGGCCTGGAAGAGTTGTATAGTGGAGGTGTCCAAACCTCCGATGCCACAACTCACATGGATCAATTGTGTGGTGAACCAAGGCTTGTGTGGAATTTTCAGAAGCTTTATAAAGACCTCCCTCTCGAGCCCCAATCGGTACAACTGAGCTTAGCTTCTCATTCTTAGTCCATAGTAAGACCTACTTGTCCATGAAGAGGACCCTGTAGCCCTTGTCTTCTAAGCCAACAACAGAGAGGAGGTTTTTCTTTAAACCAGGGACATAAAATGTCATCAATGTGCAAAACTGTGCCTGAATCAAGTTGAAGTGAGGTTGATCCAACTCCTTCAATCTTGTATGTTGTATCATCCCCAAGTTCCACTTGAGTAGTGAACTTCTTTCTATAGCTGGTGAGTGCTTCATGGTGACCTGTCATATGTCTGGAGGCACCACTATCTACTAACCAAGAGTTAGCACTGTCAGTGATTTATCTAGAAAGAGCAGAGATCAGGTAATATTCTCTTCTAGGTTCATCTTCTTTGGTGGCCTTAGTATTCTTCTTCTTCTTGGGTTCTTCTTCTTCTGCAGCAGAAGCTTGGAACCTCCTTTTGAACTTCCTCTTGGGCTGCTTGCAATCCTTGGCAAAATGCCCAAATTAAAGCATTCTAAACTTGGAGCATTAGAGTGTTTACCTTGTGGTTTCTTTCCCTTCTTTTTATGAGTGAAGGGCTTCTTGAACTTTCTTGTCTTAACTGTAAGGGCAATATTTCCTTCCTTAGTGCTAGTTGCCTTGTTTTGAACTCTTCTTTCTTATTCCAAACAGTAATGCCAAAGTCTATCAAAATTTGGCTGATTTTCACGTCCACTTACAACTGCCAGAAAGGTTTCCCAAGAATTGGGAAGAGCATTGAATACAGTCTGTACAAGATCATCATCATCCACAGTTATACCAATAGCAGTAAGTTGTTCTCTTACCTGTGCAATCTTTGTGAAGAAGGGTGCAACTCCTTCATCCTTGTTCATCTTTAGTGTACGAAGCCTTTTCTTCAATGCTCTCTTCTGGCTAGGTGCCTTCTTCTCATACAAATTTGTCAAGGTGTCAAAGCATTCTTTGGCGATCTTCAATGGTGTGATGGTGGGCATCAAGGTTTCTTTGACTAAGTCATAGATGATCCTCCTTGCCTTTGCTTGCTTCTTCTTGAAGGCAATGTAGCAACATTGGTTGTAGGTTCTTCCATGTCATTGAGAACCAGGTCATCCAGATCATTTTCTTCTAGGGTGGCCATAAGCCTAGCTTTCCAAGAGTTGTAATTGGCTGAACCCTCAAGCTCTCTTCCGGTCTGAAAGTGTTGGTGGCTATCTTTGCTTCACAAGTCAATTATCCAAGTCTGCAAAATGTCCCAAGGTCTAGGAAGATTGCAGCAGTCTGCTCTCTTATTGGAATCTTCACATGCAAAGCTCTGACACCATGTTGAATTTTAGCATTTGCATATATTCTTTAATTTTGCAGACTGTAAGATGAATAACAATAAGACAAGTGCAGTAAATAATCAAACATCAACACACATGAACACCAGATGTTTTCACGGGGAAACCTTTGAAGGACAAAAACCCCTAAAGCATTAGTAATTCATCCCTTAAATGAGATGACTGAGTTTGTAAGAGAATCTTAGGATCTCTGAGATGAATGTTCTTCAAAAATTAGTCAAACCCTAGTAGGCTTGAACAATTTGACCAAAATTTTCCACAAGGACAAATTTCACAAAAGACCCAGATTAGGGCTTTTTGCCCAGATTTTCTCTTTGCTTCCCTACTGCCCAAAAATCTTCTGTTGCTGCTCGAACCAGATCTGGGCTGCCCGAGTTAGTTCTGCTACTGCCTGAGATTTGTTCCTGTCGCTTGGATTTTCTGTGGCTTCTCGGATAAGGGAAAAGGCCTGCCCGTGAAGGGTAGCAGGCTGCCCGAAGTCAAATCCGGGTTGCCTGTGAACTCTTTCCTGCTGCCCGAAGTCCGTACAACTTGCCCGAGGGTCTGTCATGGCTGCCCAAAGTCGGTAGTAGCCTGCCCAAGGGGTTGTTTTGGCTGCCTGTGAAGTTTACTAGCCGCCTGAAGGAGGAGCAGGCAACCCAAGGTTCTTTTCTTACTGCCCGAAGTTTTGTGGTGACTGCCCGAGAGTAGAAGGTGGCAGCCCTAGATCTGTTGTGCTGCCTAAGTGAAAAGTAGTGCTACCCGCGAAGAGAGAGGTGGCCTAGGATGATGCCCTAGCTAGCGAAAACTGCCATGCTAGGGCATAAGAACAGTGATCACCAACCAGCGAATACTTAAGTCTTCCAAGGAGCAGTCATGAAGGATGGAGTTGATCAGTTGTTGTTGAATCGTATCAAAATGGATGTCAAGTGAACTTTATTTATATCCTTTCAATCACTTGAAGTGGTCCTTACAGGTAGGAATATAATAATAGGGTTTTAATCTTTTACCCTTTTGGCTTTTATTTTTAGTGTTACCAAAGACCTTTAAGTATTTTCACTTTGACTTCTTAGTGGTACAAGAGTCCTTATGTATTTTTGACTTTAGCCTCTTAGTCTTCTTCAAGTGTCTTGTGGTCAATGCAAGTGGTCATAGGGGTACTTCATACCCACTCAAGGTACATCATCATAAATAGGGAGAATTACTAATGCTTTTATCTTGAACTCCTTGTGCCACCAAGATAGCGTACTAGGCGTCTTAAGAAAGGGTATCTAATCCTTGGAGAAGATGACAAAGCCCACAAATCAAGGATAGGAGTGCCTCACATGCCTAGACTCGGTCTAGGGCTTATAGTGATGTTCTGGTAATTAACCAGGTGCCTCAGCCCTAGGCTGCATCAATTGACTCGATGTCAAATACTTGGTAACTGACCAAGCGCCTCCATTCTCCCGGAGAATGGCCCTCGGCCCTAGGTTGAGTCCCCCAATCCTAGACTGGTTCATCTTCTTGGTAACTGACCAGGTGCCTCCATTCAAAGAATGGCCACTCAGCTCTAGGTTGAGTACCCCAGTGCTGGACTGTTTCCACTTCCTAGTAACTGACCAAGTGCCTCCATTCAAAGAATGGCCACTCAGCTCTAGGCTGATTCCCCCAGTGCTGGACTGGTTCCACTTCCTGGTAACTGACAAGGTGCCTCTATTCAAAGAATGGCCACTCAACTTTAGGCTGAGTTCCCCCAGTGCTACACTGGTTCCTGTTCCTAGTAACCGACTAGGTGCCTCCATTCTCCGAGAGAATGGCTCTCGATGCTGAGGAAAATCAACACTTCGCTCACCCTATTGGCATGAAATGTTACAAGCCATCAATGGTGCCCCTAAAGGATACAAGAGGCCTGGGTATGGCAAAGCTAGAACCGTGGGACTTGACAGGGAAAGAGCCAAAATCAATAGTGCTCTTGGAAAGTTTACAAATGATTGCTCCAACTATGGGGTATCCATTGTATTTGATGGGTGGACAAATGTTAAAGGCAAGCCATTGATAAATATTCTTGGTGTTTGCTATTGGTGCGGTTTTCCTTTCAACTCATGACTACTCAAATCGCTACAAGACTGGTACTAATATTGCACAACCTTTACTTTAAACCATTCAAATGATTGGGCCATACAATGTCATTCAAGTCATCATTGGTAATGCTGCTAATTGTATGGCAGCAGGAGCAATTATTGAGGATAAGTATCCCAACATATTTTGGTTGAGGTGTTTGTTTCACACATTGAACCTTTTGATGCATGATATTGTTAAGATGAAGGACCCTAGTTATCGATGGATTGGTGCCTTGTACAAGAGAGGTAAGAAAATGATAAAATTTATCACCAATCATAGCATGGCCCACCACATTTTTCGCAATCACTCTAGGTTGGAGCTATTGAAGATTGCGAAGACTAGATTTGCTAGCTACTACCTCACCTTCAGGAGGCTTTTGAAGGTAAGAGAGGCATTGGCTAGTATGGTCTCAAGTGATTCATGGCAGGGATTGAAAGACAAAGCTGCAAGCGCATTTGATAGACATGACTTTCAGGAGGTGGAGGACACCGTTCTTGATGGTCAATTATGGGCATAGGTTAAATATGTTCTGCAGTTCACCAAGCCCGTTTATAGCATGATTCGTTTTGCAGATACATATCAACGGGTGATTGGGGAGGTGTATGAGCAAATGGATAACATGCTTGGTCATATCAAAGACATTGTTGAGCAAAGAGATGCAATCTTGTATGACCATATTCATAAACATGTGGTCAAAAGATGGGTTAATTTGAATGTTCCATTCCATGCCCTTGCATATGTCCTTACCCCAAAATACTGTTTTCCATCTTGGTTGGCCCAACCTGTACTCGGTGGTGGAGTTAGGAAAAGACCACACATAGATCCAGAGGTGCAAAATGGGTATATGCTTTCATTAGACAATTTGGTCCCTGATGAGGAGTGTGCTCAAGTACGTAGTGAATTGAGCCAATACATTAGTGAACATGGAGTCTTTGGTACATTGCATGCAACCAAAGATCGAGAGAGGTTGGATCCTATCCGTTGGTGGAACATGTATGGCAGTGGTACCACATATTTGCATAAATTGGCGGTGAGGGTGCTTTCACAGGTTGTCAATGGTTCTTCTGCAGAGAGGTGTTGGAGCACCTACAACTTCATTCACAGCGTCAAGAGAAACAATTTGAATATAGAACGGGCCGAAAGTTTGGTTTATGTGCACTACAACTCGACGTTGTTGTCCCATTATTGTGAAGCGGCCAAGAATGATAGAACATTTTTAACTTGGGACAACAATCTAGAGGAGGCTAATGTGGAGGATGGAGCCATTGCATTAGAACGCTTGGAGGATGAACTATTGGGTGATCATGAGGGTGATCCAATTCATACATCAGACATGCCACCCCCAACCACCAACAGGTTTTTAGATGCAGGAGTTTTGCCTTTAGCTTCACAACGTTCGACAATCCATGGGGCCCATTCATCTTCTTCTCGTGTTCCACGATCACTTCCAGCAACTCCTATTCCACCTAGAACATGAGAAAAAAATTGTAAGTTTCTTGTGGCAAGAGGAAAACTTAGTAGATTAGTAGATATTATCATAGTACTTTGTATTTCATGTTTATTATGGCTTATTTTGTTAACATTATGGCCTACTTTGAAGTTTGAATTTTAAATTGTTGATTGCATCTTATCATCTTATGATCCTACAACTCTTTGGTATTGAATATGATATTATGATGCTTTGTTTCATTTCATGGTTGATGTTATCTGTTAGACTATTAGAGTTTATTGATGGCAAATATTATATGTTGAGATTTGAAGGTTGATGTTGTTGATGATTGATCATTTAATGACAATGTTACAAGTCATAACTTTGTTGGGCTTGGGGAAAGCACGCAGGAAATAAGCAAAAAAGGAGGAATCACGCAAGAGTCAGACCGCAACGCAAGCACAAGCAAGGAAACCGGCGCGAACAAAGGAAACTGCACCGAAGAAGGAAGCTGCGCAGAAGAAGGAATAGGCATAAGAGATGTCACCTGCGCGGAAAAGGGAAACTGCACGGAAGGAAGACGCTGCAGGGTAAAACGGTAGCACAAGTGCAGAATAACGGCCGAAAGTGACAGGGTGATCGTGGGTGTTGAAGTTGGCTTAAGTCGATGGATGCCACACGAGTGAAAGCACGTTGTAAGTATGGCCGTTAGTGCCTCGTGTCAAGTCGTGATCACCACAGCTGTAGCATGAGGGGTGGCTGATGGTGACAGTTAACAGACTGCCTGTATGCAGTCAACCCTGTGTGGTCATGTAAAATAGTATAAATAGGAGGGATTCAATGGTGAGAGGGTTGGTGATAGTTGGCTTTTCAATAGTTGGTGAAGGTTACTGTTTAGTCTTAGTTGCTTTGGAAGGGTTAAAAGAGGGGAGATCTCTGAGAGAACGGAGCGAAGCTGAGAGATCCGAGTAGTAGAGTAGTTAGAAGTCTGCAAGATGCAGTCAGAGTTAGTGCAATAGAAGAAAAGCTCTGCTAGAGAGGTGCAGATGCTGGAGAGGTCGATCCAGGTCGTGTGCAGATCGGTAGATGGTAGCAGTAGATTAGGAGAAATAAGACAGAGAGCATGAGAACCAAAAGTTTGAGTCCTAAGACATATCATAAGATCATCCTGCAGACTGCAAGGTGCTATATCCTTTTCTCATGCCAGATGAAGAGCACCTTGGTGGTTTTTCCTAGATGGGTTTCCATGTTATTTCTTGTGTTTGAATGGGTGATTGATGCTGTAAATGTGTTATCACATATATAGTAGCTAGGCTACCATATTCTATTTTTCAGACACAATACTTTTTTCAGCCAGATCTCTTACATATGAGATGCTGAGATGAGCAGTTTTGCCGGATCATTATTGTATTTGTGGACTATTGTACTCTCCCATGTCAGGACCGAGTCTTAGGACACTCAGATTTGAGGACCGATGTAGCCATTTAGTCATTACAGAGCAGTTATTGATGCCCAGATGTATATCAGTGCTTTCTCATTGGACAGATGATGTTTCAGATAGATTATATGCATGATTATGACTCAGCTTTTTATATTGTGTTATGGTTATCATTGCCCTTATACTCATTTTTGTGACATGTATTAACATGTGGTGTCATGATTTGGCAGTCATAATTATATGGACTTGGATGTATTTTGTATTATGTATTGATGTCCCTACTTAGACTTGGAAGTTCCTGCTCTATACTCATTGGTTTTACCCTCCTTAGGGAGAATAAAGGTAGTCACTCCCACCATTGTTTTGGCTTGCTAGTGTTGGCTTCATCCTTCATTGTCTCCACCCATCCATTACCTTCTAGTTTTGTTATTAACTCGACTTACTACTTGACTTATGGCATGGAGGACCTTTTTCCCCGCTAGAACCTTTGTTGGACAAGCCTCCCTGTTTATATTGTGTCTCGGCTCTGAGTTGGTGACAGAACTTGCCTTTGGTGAGTTGGATTGTATGCCTAAATCATTCTGGTCGGTTGTTCCGATGTTTGTCACTGTGCAGAATTACCCTTGGTCACTTGAGATGTTGGCTAAAACTGAAAGCTCATGTACTACCTGTATTGGAAATATTATATATGCGCCCATGGAAAATGAAAATGCTAAAACTGTATTTCTTAACATATGTGAAAAATGGCAAGAGCAATGAAATGCTAAAATACCCCTTGAAGGGTATAAGCAAAGGTCCAAAAAGCAATGGTTAAAATATGCTATATCCAAATATTGCTGACCTTATAAATATAAATATGTCCCGGATGAAAGCTGCAATTAGTTGTGTATTTAAGCATTGGTGAAGTCCCAAAAGGGTCATATAGGCCAAAAAGGCCATGGAAATAAAATTGATGATCCTAATGAACTTGGATCAAACTTGATGTAGACATGATGCCTAAGTTGAATAAGCACTCTCTAAACAACTCAACCATTTGTGAGACACTGCCATTCCTTGTGTTGTTGTTTGTCCAGCATTGGTTATAGTGAGTATTCCCTTTCCATATCCAAAGTGTCATGATGTTAAGTAGGAAGTCATCATTTGCCTTAGCCTTGTCAATTTCATCCTTCACCCTTCACTAGCAAATTTGCTACAACTATGAAATGAGTATAGTCCTGAAAGTCTAGTCTAAGTAGTAATAAATAAAGCCTTATATATGTATTGGTTGATGTACCGCCAGTGAAATGATCGCTACTTGTTGTGATTGTTGCTTGAATGAGTTGTAGAGCATGTCTTAGCCTGTTAACACTTGCAGCAGATGGATGATAGTCTGAGTTATTATTGGTGTCTGATTATTTACAGATGGTTATATTGTTTATTGGATATGGTTGATGATCAGATAGAAACCTGTGAGGGGTACGAGTATACACCTTAGATGGATTTGGATTCTCTGAGTCTAATGAGACAGTTTATTTCTAGTTCCGGGCACTTGCAGATATGATCAGACTCATTCTGCTTTTCTGATGCAGTTTTTCTTCACAGGTTGATATGTCTAAGAAGGGAGATGTTTCAGTTGGATCTCCTAGGGCGTTGTATGGGCATAGGGGGTGCAGCCACTTGTTTGTACCATAGTACCCCCATCCCAGAGAGCATGGTGGGCTCAGTTTGACAACGGAGGCACCCTAGGAGGCTGTTTTGGCAGGTTCACGTTTCTCGAGGCAGATTAAAAAAATGATTAAATGGCTATTGAATAAATCGATTTGGGCTACTGAGGCAAGGCTACTGAGGCAAGGAAATGACATGGGATGAGTCATAATGATGAGAGTGATGTCCTCAACACCTTCTCCAGTAGTTGCAACACCTAATTGGGCCCAAACCTATTTTTGGGCATTTTTATATTATTTTCTGGAGCTTTTGGGAGGCTCACGATTTCCTCAAGGAGGCTACAAAGTCAAAGAATTAAATTATTATATTATTTTATTGTGCCATGGGGACACCTAGAGGGAGTTAGTCAACACTCCTTGGACCCACCATGTGCTTCATTTATTTCTTGTTGAGTGGGGTACCCTCTTTATGGGTGATTTAGTCCACTTTGGTACTTTATGGTTATATTGATCCATGTTTTGTATGTTGAGCTCATCTCAACCATTGATTAGAACATTTTATCTTTTAATCTTAACCACTCGTTTTGAAAGTGGTTAGGATTCGGTTATGATTGTGGTTCTCTCATTTCTATTTAAAGGAGAGCTTCTCATTTGTAAGGGGTCTTTGGCTCTTGGATCTGAATAATAGAAAGATTTTTCTGTGGATATTTTCTGGATCTGCTTTGCATTTGATGTTCTCAAATGGTGATTGGATAGTCTTCTGCTTCCTAGCATTGTGGAAATTCAAGTGAGATTATATTTTTCTGCTATCATTGTCTTGTCTACAGGAGGGCGTTTTGGCTAGAGCGTTGTTGCAGGGGGACCTCAACTCGTTCAGTTTTCTTCGTCTTGGATCAGGGGGTTTTCTTTAGTTTCATTGTGATCTATGATTACTTTGTTTTACTCTCCTGTAGCATTTGGTTTCTTTATCTTGTATTGGCAAATATGATATTGTTGACGTTTGCTCATGCAAGGTAGGGGGCGCATTGGTGGTTTGGGGCTTAGATCAGTCATAGAAATCACTCGGATCTTCCAGAATTGATCGGGATAGCAAGGATCATCACTATTAAGACTTCTACAAGAATTTATAGGTACGATCCAACATGTAACTCTCTTCTCTTTAACAGATCTGAATCCATTGTCCCTGCTTTTCCTTCCATTTTTTTGAAAATTCCTAAAATACTAAAATACCCTAAAAAGTACTAAATCTGGGAACCGTCCGATCTTTGGCCAAACCACTGCTGAGTTTCATAGATCGGGCCTCCCCTTCACTGAATCTACTGCAACGCTGGTCAAATTCATGCTGGTTTGACCTAGATCTGATTTTTCGCTTGAAAACTACATAGCGCCCCCACTGAAAATTTGACCTGCTAGGGTTTTGACTTTTTCTGATTTCTGAATTCATAAACTGATAGATCGGGTGCCACACAGTCCAAATCACCCTCAACATTGTCCAGATTCATGGTAGTTTGACCTAGATCTGAGTTTTAGACTGAAAACAGCCCTAGCGCCTTCACTGAAAACTAGACTTTTCCGGAGTTTATTTTTTCTGAAATCTAACAGGCTAGGCTGATAGATCAGGGCTTGAGCACTCCAGAACACCCCTAACACTGAGCTAGTTCCTGCCAGGTTGCCCTAAATCTGGAAAATTGACTTTCAGCCTCCTAGCCCCCCTCATCAGATTTTGACTTTTCCAGATTTGATTTTTCCTGTAGTTTTCTTACTTGGGTTTGTAGATTGGGCCATCCTGATCTCATTTCCCCTCCAACGCTGAGCTGATAGTCTCCTGGTGGCTCTAAATCTACAGATCTGCCTCTCCAAACCCTAGCGCTAGCCCTCCTTCTGCTGATTTTCCTGTAACCTGAATCTTTCGGGCCAAATCCTTTTCTGGGTCCATAGATCAAGGTATATCCTAGGTGGGTTTACTGAAACGTTGTGCTGATACTGACTCCATTGCCCAATGCACGAAAGGCACTGATCTCTTATCTCTAGCGGTAGCCCTAAATTGACCTTACTCCTGTTCTCTTTGCCAACATTCCTTGATAACTCAAGTTACCTGATACTTTCATATCTTTCACTGAGTTTGTCTCCTTGGTACTAGACAGTCTCAACTCTGTCCTTGCTCACCCTGTCATAGTTACGTTTCCCAAGACAGTGGTCATCTCCATCAGTTGCTAGTACCTAAACCCTAGAGCTAGGGTTTCCATTTACTTTACACCTTACGTACCTCAAAGCCACATTTGATTTGTTCTGGTGTCTAGGTCTGATCTCTTCTGTCGGGAGTAGATCCGGGTCTCCCCCGTTGTTGTCTTGGACTTAGATAACATAAAGTGAAGGCTGCCTTGATTGGTGTGACAACCATCCATTTGGGAGTCTAGGCAGTCTTGGTTCCACCCCCTTAGTTGCTTGCCCCTTTACCATCCATCCTGGATCCACCTCACACAGGTAACTAGAAGGTTGGCGATAACAGAATGTTTATGTTTCTATTTGTTTATGCTTATGATGCAAGTCCTGTTATGATTGAATGAATGCCGCACTATCAAGCATTGCTTCTGAGTGTTTACGGCGCAAGCGTTGTTGCGCGCCTGTATTCTGTGCCTGTCTGTTAGCTTGCTTTTACATTCCGTCATGTTAAAGTACTAAGGCCGAATCTGTGTCGCGCAATTAGTTGTTAGTAAAATATATGCGCGGTGTGTGCTACAGTTCGGCGGGAATGACTCCATCCTCGCGACTTGGTCGAGCTCCTTGGCTGCGCGCCAAGGGACTATAATCCCTCGACAATTGC
The DNA here is from genome assembly GCA_001517045.1 of Pseudotsuga menziesii. Taxonomy (NCBI): domain Eukaryota; kingdom Viridiplantae; phylum Streptophyta; class Pinopsida; order Pinales; family Pinaceae; genus Pseudotsuga; species Pseudotsuga menziesii. The sequence continues at coordinate 293,962 of LPNX011091348.1, read as the reverse complement.
GAAAACATGGTTCCGGCGGTTACCCATTGGTTGCGCCTGCTTCGTAGGTGTTGCCGACGGGGCTTGCTCTGTCCGGCCGGTATCTCAGGTATTTGCTGGGTTGACGGGCTGCACAGAACCTGGGTCGCGCGAGTTAGGAAAAGTCGCCAACAAATGGTTCTGTTGCCGAGACCCTATTGATCAAAACGAGGGAAATGTTGTGGCACCCGACTAAGAGTGAAGTTGAGGAGTGGCTGGAGTCAAAGACGTTGATATTCGTGCAGAAGGAAAGTGAGGGTTCACGGCTGAGCCCTGGAAACTGGTTGCAACGATATCTATATTTGGATATCCATGAAATATTTTTCGCGGAATTTCTCGTTATATTGCAAGAATGGCTGTTGGAGTTAGCAGCCCAGCAGGCTAACTTCTAGAGAAGAGGAGTGACTGAATGGACCGACCAGTTGACACAAGAAGTAGAACAAGTAAGTAACCCTAATTCCAGAGTTGTTGATTTTTGGATTGATAGCATATTAGAAGGATATGTTACGGAGTTCACTGTTGAAGCGATAACCTCGTATAGCGAGGCAGAGAGACATTTTTTCCAAGGACCTCAAGGAAGGTACCTTATGTCTATAAACCTATGGATTAAAATGCTCCTTCATGAAAATTGTATTTTACAACTTAGCTATTGAGTCGCGCAGTCCGTGAAGGGGATATGCTGTGTAAGATTTAAGAGTAACATGCAAGGTAGTAAGAAGAAATGTTCCAGGGAAGCTAAGAAGACGAGTTGGACACTGGATTCTTAAGAAGCGGAAGGAGGTTCCAGTCAGGAAAGCGGAGGAAGGTAGCAGGTGGCAGGAGGGCTTATAGCCTACCCAGGGAGGGTGAATATGGATGTGAGTCACACCTAGACGAAGGATCCTAGACGAAGAAGAGGAGTATAGTCCGATTTCTGAGAGAGCAGAATCAGAAGACTCTGTAGAGTCGTCGAGGACAGGATGTGACTACGACATTCCAGGAAGATCCCCTGAAGTGAGACCAAGAAGTTCTTCACCTGAACCACTTGCGAACCCCAGCAGTCCTAGTGTTGGGATTGGTGCGCAAGGAAGCCCATCAGCGATCCCAATAAATCCAGCAAATCCGAGGAATCCAGTGAACAACCCCAGCGCCACCCTAATGGCGGGAATAGATGTTAGATTGCCCATATTCAATGGGAATGGAACGGAAGACCCAAAGCAACATTGGTTCCTCTGCGAAGCTGTTTGGATGGTGCATTTAGTCCATAATGCAGATATAAAGAAGGCATAGATGATCACGACCTCGAGGGGTCGCGCGCTGGATTGGTTCATGAATTTTTGTGCCGTACCAATCAGAACACTGCAGAAGACTCTTGAGGAGATTCGACATGCAATGATCTGAGAATTCAGAAAGCGACAATCTGAGTCCTAATGTATAACCGAGATCAAGGAGATTAAGCAGGCTCCAACAAAGACAGTATGGGACTTTGATCAGCGGTTCAAGACGCTGATGGCCAAAGTAAGCTTCCAGATGTCGGACGTGCAGCGTAAGGAGTGGTTTACTGCTGCGCTGTTGCCACACATTAGAGGGCCACTCATGCAGCAAAAGATTGCAACACAAACGGAGGCACTGGAATTGGCCATGAAGCTAGAGGCTTCACCTATTGGAGATGGCGCTGCAGGAATGATACAGATTCAGTTGCAACTGGCTAATCTGACTATTCAGCTCCAAGACATGAAAAGAGGAAAAGAGGTGCAGGAATACCTCTGGTGTACGCGATGCCGGACCAATGGACATACCAAAGATGATTGCCTGGCCTACATGAACTACATCTTGTCCGGTGCGCCAAACCTGTTGAGTACCCAGGGGCTGCCCTGGTGCAACATCTGCCAGACAGGAGGACACCGTGACGTAGATTGCATTCCTGCAGAAGATGGTATGTACCCCAACTAGTCTGTATTGTAAATTTTGTAAATCTGTAATCCATGATGAAAAAGATTGTAGGGCCTACCAACTCATGAGAGAGAAAACGATAGATGCATCTCTAATGAAGATTGAGGAGCAAATAAAGATTGAATAGGCTCAAGCGCAGTTCCAAGCTGCGCCTCAGTTCTAGGCTGCGCCTCAGTTTCAGCCTGTGCAGCGCAGCGATTTCAGATGACATCGCAATTTCAGAATACGGGCCCGTATAACCCGTATCAACAGTAGTACGCACAACCGCAATACCTTCCGCAACCACCTCAACCTCTGTTGAGGGGGGGTGGCAATTACAAAGGTCGAGGAGGAGGAGGATTTGGCCGAGGAAGAGGGCCAGTGGTGTGCTATAATTGTGGAGTGCAGGGCCACTATGCTAGAGACTGCCCTGAACCTGCGAAGACTTGCTCATATTGCAAACAAGAGCACAATGTGGAGCAATGTCCGCAACTTATCACTCGATGGCAAGCCTGAACGGTTGGAGCAGCTAACCTGGCACCAAATCCTGTGCCGAATGCTCCCAACCCGAATGCTAATGCCAACATACAGATGATTGTCGCAGAACCACGAGAACCAAATGTAGCAGTGGTAACAAGGGGAGGTGCTGCGACGGGTGCAGACCAAGCTACGAAGACAGAACCTGTGATTCAAGCACAACCGCAGGTGCGACCTGCCGCGCAGAAGAAAGCACCACTTGATGTTCAAGAGTAGCAGCGCATATTCATGGATGTACATCTAGAGTTCGTAGGAACGAAACAACCATCCACCTCAGGCCAAGTAAAAGATATGCCTGAGAGATTCCAAAAGATATTCGAACAACAGACTGCGAACAAGAGTGCAGATAAGGTTAGTAAACTCAAACCATTCCTGTCAAGTCGTTTGGCACTAATCCAGGATAAGGATGCACTTGTAGAGTTGTAAGTGCTTATCGAAACGCTTTCGGAGGAAGACCCGCTAGCAAAGAAGGTTAACAGTGTCAAGACGAAGTTCAAAATGGGACGCAAACTCAGGATGTCCGCACAAATTGGTGATTAGGACATGGACTATATCATCCTCGACCTGGGATCCGATGTTAACATTTTAACGCGCCAAACGTGGGAAATAATGGGAAAGCCACCCCTAGAATGGTCCCCAATTCAATTAAGGCTTGCTAATCAGGCAAAGGTCCTGTCCGTTGGTAGGCTGAGTCAAGTCCAAGTGGATATTGAAGGGTTGCGCACTTTTGCAGACTTCAAGGTCATCAATATAGTAAATGATACCAACTCCTATCTCACGCTGCTGGGGATTGATTGGGCGATGGGAAACCAAACTATTATAAACTTCAAAAGAAGGACCCTATCGTTTGAAGATGATGAGATGAGGGTAGTTGCGCCCCTCAATCCACTGGAAGGACAGAGATACGTTGAACCAGTGTTCAATGAAGGGCAAGGTGATCACCTCGACAACATCTATAATGTCACTGCCCTTAAGGAGGATTACATCAATCCTATTGCGGATGGTAACCTGAGCTGGAGATGCGCAAGTTCATGTACATCAGACTCAGGGGAGGCACTTGAGAACTGGTAGAACCGATTGCATGAAGTATCTATGAGGAGATGTGCCAGGATAACTAAGTCTGTCCGACTAGTGGGAACTCAGTTGCGGCCACTGCCTACATATGAAGGACTGCCTAATTTGGCAACGTTCTTGACCGAGTTTGAAGAATTAGTAACAGAGCCGTAGTGACTATCTGCGCTAAAAGCCACACCCGCGCGATGGTGGGGTACACACAAAGGTTCGATAACTGAATGGCCACAGCACAGACGGCTACTGGAAGTAAGGTTTGGAGATGAGGTCACAACTGTGACGCAAAGGTATATAGGGTTATCAGACCCTGTTGAACACTTTGAGCAGTGTTCCGCAACATTCTCAAACTACCTGCTCCAGGAGTGGGTTCACCATTTCATGCATACTCTCGAAAGGACACCCAGAGGCTGGTACGCATCTATGGAGCTGCGCCAAGAAACACGAGAATGGGAAAATGTTGCACATAATTTCACATACACATTCCAGTTCGCAGACAAGCAACCAACAGTTGATATCGCGCTGAAGACTCTTAAGGAGAAGATATTCCTAGAGATCCCGCTGGGGATCGAGTATTCTCAACCCTGTACTGCGCATTCCCACCAGTGCTGTGAGACAGTTCAACACTGGATGACATGCTATAACCTCTCTGGAGACCTAGAGGATGATCCGACTGACATTAATATTCCAGAGTCGGAAGGGTTGCGCGCAGTAGAAGAAAGTGGCATTTCTAGTGAGCAGTTCATCAAGCCGCTAAAGATCAAGAAAGTTAACATTGGGTTGGAGGACAATCCAAAATTTGCTAACATTGGAGACTATTGGGACGAAGAGACAGTAGTCAAAAGCACTGATCTATCACATGAGTTCCAAGACCTATTCCCGACGAACTTCAGGGAAATGAAGGGGATAGTAGGAGATTTGGGTGAAATGAAAATTCCTCTCAAACCCGACGTAAGACCGGTAAAACAACACCCGTACAGACTAAATCCGCGCTATAAAGAAAAAGTGAAAGCAAAACCGGATCGCATGCTGGAAGCAGGAATCATGGAACCTATTGAAGAGTCGAAGTGGATAAGCCCTATAGTGATTCAGGACAAGAAGGCGACAGGCGAGGTCAGGATCTGTGTCGACCTTAGGAAGCTAAACAATGCCTGCTTACATGATCCATTCCCAACACCATTTACAGATGAAGTCTTGGAGAGTGTCGGCGGACAAGAAATGTACTCATTCACAGACAGATTCTCGGGCTACCATCAAGTCAGAATTGCGCAAGAAGACCGCCACAAAACAACCTTTGTAACAGAATGGGGATGCTACCAATACACGGTAATGCGCAAGAGGACCGCCACAAAAAAAACTTTGTAACAAAATGGGGATGCTACCAATACACGGTAATGCCTTTTGGCCTTAAAAACGTCCTTGCTATTTTCTCTAGAATAGTAGTTTTTGCTTTTAAAGATTTCATTCATAAGTTTCTTGAAGTATATTTTGATGACTGGACGGTCTTTGGTATGGTGAGAGACCATATTGAGAATCTGTGCATGATGTAGGAAAGGTATCGCCAGTATCAAATTGCGCTGAATTTGAGAAAATGCTTATTTTGTGCACCATTTGGTGTACTACTGGGCCATGTAGTATGCCGCGACGGGATCCTGGTCGATCCCGCGAAGGTGGCAATTATTCTGGACCTGCCTCTGCCCACATCGGCCACGCAACTCAGATCCACAGTAGGACATACTGGATATTATCGAAAATTTATACGAGGATACGCGGAGATAACCGCCCTGATGGAGAAACTGCTGAAGAAGGATGCCAAGTTCGAGTGGAACGAAGACTGTCAAGAGAGTCTGGATAAGCTAAAGAACAAGATGGCCACTGCGCCGATATTGATATTCCAGACTGGAAGAAGGAGTTCCATGTACATGTTGATGCGTCATCAATTGCGCTTGGTATAGTATTAACACAACTAGGAGAGGGCGCAATTGACCACCCAATTGCATTTGCAAGCAGGAAACTGTCAACAACAGAGAAGAACTACACCACAACTGAAAGAGAAGGGCTTGCAATGGTCTATGCACTACAAAAGTTCAGACATTATCTGTTGGGTGGACACTTCAAAATGTTCACTGATCACTCTGTGCTGAAGTACTTGTTCAATAAGCTAGTGTTGGGGGGGAAGATCTGTCGGTGGCTCCTCCTATTTCAAGAATTTGATTTTGAAGTCATTGTGAAGCCAAGCCAACTGAATGTTGGGCCAGACCACTTGTCGCGCATTGAAAGTGGGGAGGAACCCACCAGCCTAGAGGATAATCTACCTGATGCACAACTGTTTGCTATCGATGTTGTCGATAAAGAATTTGATGCTATTATACACTTATTGAATACAGGCTATGCGCCTGAAGGTTATTCGACATGGCAAAAGAAACAACTAGTTGTCAAGGCCGCAGACTACATGCTAATTGCGGGACAACTGTATAAGTTGGGACCAGATGAAATACTGTGCAGATGCGTCTTCGATCATGAAAGGCAATGGGTAATGGCTGAAGGACATGCAGGTGTTTCAGAAGGACACTACGCTGGGAAGGCAACGGTGCGCAAGATTTTGCAAGATGGTCTCTGGTGGCCAACTGTACATATGGATACAAGGAAATACTGTCGCGATTGTGATAAGTGTCAAGGAATAGGGAAACCATCACGACGTGATGAAATGCCACTTGCGCCACAAATTACACTGCAGGCCTTTGATAAATGGGCAGTGGATTTTGTCGGCCCTATTAGTCCGCCAGGGAAACAGACTGGTGCGCGCTATATTATAACTGCTACAGATTACTTGACAAGATGGGCAGAAGCGGCACCTGTGAAAGATTGCACCGCCTCAACTGCGGCGAAGTTTCTTTTTGAAAATGTAGTCACAAGGTTTGGTTGCCCGAAGATCCGTGTCAGCGACCAAGGTACGCATTTTGTAAATAAGCTAATTGTTGAACTGACTGCAGAATTCCAAATCCAGCACAAAAAGACAACACCCTACCATCCTCAAGCAAATGGACCTGTTGAGGCCTTCAACAAGATACTGGAGAATGCTTTGACCAAGGTCTGTAATGTGCGCAGAGATGACTGGGACCAGAAAGTCTTTGTAGTATTATGGGCTTACAAAACAACATGCAAACGACTAACTGGATACACTCCTTTCCGTTTAGTCTATGGACAAGAAGCAGTTGTGCCCATGGAGTACATTGTGCTGAGCCTCCGAATTGTTGCACTAATAGAGATGACAGATATCGACGCCGTAGAGGAAAGACTTGCGCAGCTGATTCAATTGGAGGAAGAACGCTTCATTGCGGGCTTCCATCAAAATGTTGAAAAACAACAGCAGAAAGCGTGGCATGACCGCCACATCAGAACAAAGGAGTTCAAGGTCGATGGACTTGTTCTGATGTATGACAACAAGTTTCTCAAGCTCCCAGGTAAGCTCAAAATGCACTGGTTAGGCCCATATGTGGTTGCGCACATTACTGAAGCAGGCGCGGTAAAACTACATAAGCTGGATGGAACACCGGTTGCGGGTATGATCAATGGCAGCTGATTAAAACCATACCGCGATGATTGCGACACAGTCCCATAAGGCTGGGGCGCACAAAAAAAAAAGATCTAAAGGGAGGAAAGCAACGCGAGAAGCATCTCCAGCGCAACCTGGCACGGGAAAAGGAAGTTGTGCTGAAAATGGTGCGTTGTAATCGCCAACGAACCAGCTAAGAGACAACTGGCAGGAAGTGGCAGACAGCTAGCAGACACCGGAGGACCGTTAAATGCATGAGAATTCCAAAAAGATTCGACGCTAATGACAACTCAATAGCATTAACTTGGAAAGTCTGAGGAGAATGGCGGCGGGCTTTTTGGTCCCATCCGCCGTATTACCCTTAACTACCCTAACAAGTACATAATGGAACCTAAGTGTGCGAGTAAAGGTGATGAAGGACGAGCCCATGAGCTCCGTCAGATGGTCCATCATCGCGGCCATTCACAGCTGGGGGGCCCGATCGCCTATAAAAAGTAGTTAGCTTTGTCATTGTAACCTTTACATTACCTTACCGAGCCAAGAAACCAGAGAGCCGAGCTCGCTGTGTGAACTAGAACCCCCCCCCTCAGAGTCGAAGCCCATGATTATTGACCTATCTAGTGACAACAAAGACTCCACTGGTTCACCAACTTTACCCTGCTCGATAGTAAAGGTGCCTTACGTCTCTTAACCAGTCGACCCACGAAAAAGATGAAGAAGATGCAGGCTAAGCCGAAGGCACCACAGAAACCACCGCAGAGGCCACCATGTCCGCCACCGGCAGGAGGCTAGCTGATGCAGGTACCTGCAACCCATCCACCAGTACAACCGGCCGGAGCCCAAATTTTTGCGGCCAGAGCCCCATCGAGTGCAGACCTCCCCACTTCCTCTGGCCCAGTTGTCAAGATACCCAAGGTCCGCAGAGCTGACCCGGTTTCGCCACCACCATCACCGCTAGAAGTAGATTTGACTAATGAAGAAAAGAACTTGTTGCCTCTGTATGTATCACCGAGGAAGCCAGGTGCCGCAAGAGTGCCAGTGGACACATAGGAACTTTTAGAAGGGCCCACCATTCTAGAAGGCGTCACACGGTCTCAGGATCCCATCACTCCCAAACTCTAGGACTTGAAGTTTGAAGACTACGACATCAGGAAACAAGACCTGTCCAGAAATCAATTCATGGTCGCGGAGCCCGGTGAACCGCCGAATGTAGACGTTTTTTCTGCAATGGAGTGGGCGCACGGATTGGAGCAGTCAGGTATCTTAGATCTGCTCCTTATGCCACATTTCGGCCGCTTTGCGTCGGTTGGGATGTATGTCAAGCAACTGCTGGTATGCTTCCATGGAGGTTACCTCTGGTTGGACAAGCCGTATGAGGTAACGGTGGACCTGGTCTCGGCCATCACAGGTCTTCCGCGGCAAGGAATCGACCCGGCCCCATACCTGCACAAGGACGGGGAAAAACTAGACAAGAATGACATGAAGACCAAGTACCAGCTTGTCCGCAGCGGAAAGGGCTTCCTCCTTAGCTCTATTGATGACAATGCTGTAAGGGCTGCAGCAAAAATCTTGTGCAGTAAGGTCCTGCACAAGATGAGGCCTACTGAGTGCACTGCTGCAACAGTAGAACTAGCAGAAAAGTGTGCGCAAGGAGTACACATTAACTGGTCACAGTTCCTCCTAAACGAACTGATGGACGACGCGCAGGAGTTTCCCACGACGAAGTTCCACTTTTTGTGGCTTTTAATTTTGATCTCATTTGCAACATGGACTCCGCCACCAGATTATCGACCCATGGATATCCCAGTAGAGTTCCTTGGCGTGCCGTTCCAAAACCTCTGGGACCACAAGGACAATAAGCACAAGACCGATACAAAGCTGGCATTCTTTCTCCAAGAAAGACTTAGGTAGATTGTGCGCAAGCAATATCGACTGAAACATGCGACGGTGGCCACGTATCCATTCATTCACTTCCATGCAGGGCCGCACAACATCATCCTCCATCTGCGTAATGACCCCAAGAAGCAGGCCCTCTCGACTTTCTTCATCCTCAGAGATGCAGATATCGAAAGAGAAACCAAAGACTGGCCTAAAGAATGGCTTAGCCAGCCTGAAGAGGTGTTTGCAAAGCAACAAGCGTCGCAGGGGGGTCCACAAGAGAACCCACCCTAGGACCGCGCCAATACCGGTACCCAGGAGCATTAGGATAACTCCCAAGAAGAAGAGCGAGACCCACCTAATGCCGACGAAGAAGACCCCCCTACTGATGAGGAGGTGCGCACCGAAAGAACCAGGAAGAGGAAGGGCACAGAGCCCATGGAGGAAGATGAAGAAGCCTTAGGCATCCCACATAGGAAGAAGCAGAAGGCTAGCTGATCCCAAGTCATGGGCATAGTAGATGAGGATCTGACTCTTCTTAGTGAGGCGGTCACTGAAGTAGCCGAGAAAACTTTGGGTAAGATCACGAGCAGGCAAACCAACTGGACGGCTTCCATCACTACGCAAGTTAATCGGCTGGTAGAGACCGTCGCAGAAGTGCGCGACACCATGCAGGCTGAAACCTATGGTGTAGACCCAATAGATACTCTGGTGACGCCAGTGCTGCTCCTGCCCTTAAGAATAGAAATGCCCGCGCAGGCATTTTCTACAGAAGAAGCAGAAAAAGAGGTAAGTGTCCATAAGCTTGGACACATTAATTTTGGATTTCTCTAAGCTAACCTTGCCGCAGATATATTCCATTCAGCATGCCGCTGCCACAGAGGTCAGAATCTGGGAAAATGCGGTTGCATATTAGGCAGCCAAGGCGACCAGGAAAGCAAAGACGCGCAAACAAGTTATCAAGCGCTAAGCAGGAAGACCTCGCAGCCCAAGCCCAAAAGTAGGCTTCACTGGAACAAGCTATAAAGGAGGCAGTCACGGAACTGTTAGAGGAGGACAAGGAAGCTGAGGCAAAACTTGTACACCAACTGAGGCGGTTATCCAAACTGGCCGTAGACCTAAAGAAACAGGTTCAGGAGATGAAAACCAACCAATAGCCTAGCACGCCCCTTGAAGTGCTGCAGCAAAGGCAAGAATCGACAAATCAAGCTGTTGGCCAGCTTAGGGAAGCGGAGAAGATCTGCACAGAGGCAGTGGAAGCAATTGCCGCCACATGGGAATAGCTCATCGACGATGAGACTGCAGAACAACTTGTCGAACAGGCGCGGCAAGCAGACCTACAGGTACTTGCAGTGAAGGCAGAGATTAAGAAGCTGCCAACTAACGAGAAAATCGCCAAAGGCTTTGAGCTCAAGCAGCTCCAGGACAAGGCAAGAACCCTGTGTGACCAGGAAAACATGTGCAACAAGGAGTCGACTGAGAAACAGGCCGAAGCTGAAAGGGTGACAAGGCTAATTCAGTATGTCTAGCAGCGAATCACTGAGTTCACGCAGGCACTGGCCAATACCTCGATGGAGCACCCTAGCGTCGACGGAGTGTAGGAGCTAGAGCAGCAGGCAGATGACGCTTGCCGGGAGATAGAACGACTTACTCCATTTTTTGCCCAATTCCAACAGAAGGTTGGAGGCGCAGAACAATTTGTGCCGGAAGATGCACTCGAGGATGTGCAGGAAGAGGAAAAAGAAGAAGAGGAACAGAAAGAAGACGAGGAAAATGAAGAAGAGGAAAAGGAAGACGAAGACGGACAGGAAGATGAAGAGGATCAAGAAATAAGACAGAGAGCATGAGAACCAGAAGTCTGAGTCATAAGACATATCATAAGATCAGTCTGCATCCTGCAGACTACAAGGTGCTATATCCTTTTCTCATGCCAGATGAAGAGCACCTTGGTGGTTTTTCCCAGATGGGTTTCCACGTTATTTCTTGTGTTTGAATGGGTGATTGATGTTGTGAATGTTCATGTTTATGTTTTTTTATGCTTATGATGCAAGTCCTGTTATGATTGAATGAATGTCGCACTTTCAATAAGGGCTCGAATGCATGAATAGTTTACTATGCACTGCTTCTGAGTGTTAGTTTATGTTTACAGCGCAAGCGCTGTTGCGCGCTTGTCTGTTAGCTTGCTTTTACATTCCGTCATGTTAAAGTACTAAGGCTGAATCTGTGTCGCGCCGTTAGTAGTTAGTAAAATATATGCGCGGTGTGCGCTACAGTTTGACGGAAATGACTCCATCCTCGCGACTTGGTCAAGCTCCTTGGCTGCGCGCCAAGGGACTATAATCCCTTGACAATCGCGGAAACATGGTTCCGGCGGTTACCCATCGAAGAGATATCTCGGGTGAGACTGCGCTTGCTTTGCAGGTGTTGCCGACAGGGCTTGCTTTGTCTGGCCGGTATCTCGGGTATTTGTTGGGTTGACAAGCTGCGCAGAACCTGGGCCACGTGAGTTAGGAAAAGTGGCCAACAAGCTCCTAGATGATTGATGTTATATGTGTATTAAATGGTTATATCTATGTTTTCTATAGTTAATTTGGCATAATACATGTTTTTTTTAATATATATGCATCAAAATATATTAAAATATGTATTATATAATAACTCTCCCAAAATGCTTCCAAAACGGAATCTTTTGAAAATTTCGCTTTTTGCTCCTGCTCCCCGCTCCCAGCAGCGTAGATTCAAATTACTGGCTATACCTTGCTGTTCCTTGAGAGGGACTTTAAAATTTGAACTAGTTCTTATTAATAAATACAAATGAAAGTCACTGGTTATTGACAAGAGAGACTAGCAAGTAGCGATGTGCTTGAAATTTAGTTTAACATAACAATCTGCCGCAATGTGCTCTTATGGAATTCCAAAATGCAAGTATTTAACTGTCATCCTTTTTGAGTGGAACTGGGATCATTCTAGTGGTCTCCATTGGAGGATTAGAAAGCCTAACTATCTTTCTCCTTCCAGATTGGAGTTTTTTTTACTGTGGGTTTTTTTGCACTCGTTGATATTTTTGAATTATTTCAATTAGGTATTTGTGTCAGGTTAAACTAAAGAAAAACTGAAGAATGTGCCTAGAGTAGGTTAGGTTTCAGCACATTTCAATCAAAACATATTTGACTAAACAGAATTCCTTAATAGATTATGCTACTAAATCTCAAGCTATATTTTGTTCTTTCTTTTATTGCAGAGGAAAAATGTATTTTTTATCTTCATGCAAAAATACATTACAAAACTGGCTTGTTGAAGTCTGATCAATCAGCCTTAGTAAGTTTTCCAGGACTTTGATGATATAGAGGCAATGTAGACCTAAACCTGGTATGATAAGTGAACTGCAATAACTTATAACTTATAAGTGATAGCATACTAAAAGGTTACTTATTTCTAATGCCTGAAAAGGAGAACTATACAAAATCTGACCAGAGTACTTTGAGAAATATACATTTAAAATAAAAGATCTACCAAATTCATGTTTAGATTCCAGAGTCCAAAAGATAGGAATCTGTGAACTTGAGAAAGGGCCAAGAGAACAATAAATTAGTTTACCGTTCCATTGTTTTTATAAGCTTCTTGCTTCAGTGTCGTACAAGCTGCCAATTCATTGAACTGCATTACAATGTTCAGTTGAAGTCAGCTGAGCTTCTAATTGACAGTTTGGATTGTAATGACACTCAATTGGGAATGTCTAGACTCTATCCACTCTTCGAAAATAATGACCTAGAGATGTACTGGTAATTGAAGAGTGCTTTGCTTTCTATCTATCTTGTGCATAAATGGATATGAAACTATGGACATTGGAGAAGCTCCATTATAAAGTTCTAGTCCGGGTTTTATCAAACACAGCTCTGTCCAGAAATTGATGTGTATTTTCTCTCATTTAACTTGCTATAGCTTATAGATGCTTCAGGTCCTTGTCTGCTCTGAAGTAGCATAGGGATCAACTGTGTCAAGATGGGAGATTAACCTGAGGCTTATGCAAGAGACATGATTCATCCCCTGAACTGATGCCTATCTACCTTTCCATGGGGTCGGAGATCAAGACAGTAGGAAAATCAGGTAAACCTCAAATGAGGTTGAGACATAGATTATGAATGCAAAGATCCAAGAAGCTATACTATACAAAGTCATTCAACAAGCCAGAGCCAAGATAATTAAGAGCCCCATAGAATCACATCTCACTATGGTTGGTAACTTGGTAACATCAACAGACTTTAGTCAGCAAAAGGAATAATAGTGTTTTTAGTAGTATTAATCATTTCAAGATGAATAGGGTGCTAAATAATGAGTGTAATGGACCTGAAATCCATCAACCTTTAGATATCAAACTAGGTGTTTTCAATCTGGATTCTGATCATTGCTGTAGTCATCCATATGGAGCCCATTTTCTTGAAGGCCAATTCGATAGTTTGGTATTTTGTTAACTCTAGATTCCTTCATCGTATGAGTGAATCTGATTGAACTGAAAATCTTTGACTCTTGAGAGAGAGCTTGTGCTCCCAAACATAGTCTGAAAGAAAAGGACTTCTAATGTCTCAATTATGTGGGACTGGATTATGATTTTCAAAGAATGTTCTTCAGCTTGGAGAGTCTTCACCTAAGTTGCCAGGAAACTTGTTGATGTATTTGTAACTTCGGAATGTATTCACTTGTATATTTCATATATTGTATTTCATTGGTCCCCGATGTTCCTATCGTAAGATTCATTAATGTAATCAAGTCATGTAAAGTCATAGAGATTAACCCTCCTTTGTAAGTCGGGGGTAAAGTCCTCATAGTTGTGGGGCACTAGGGTTATTAGACTCTCCTAGAGAAGTCGGCTCTGTTAAGTTATTGGCAAGTCAGAAACTAGTATAAATAGAGAGTGAGCCTCTCTATTTGATAGACACACTCACCCAGCTATAGCGCATAGGTGAGAGAGAAGAAGCTCGCTCAAGTGAGAGAGAGAACAGTTGTTGGAGATCATGTTTTTGTCTTTGGGTTTTACTGCTGCCATTGGTGCTCATTCTATCTCTGAGGAAGTTGCGGGGTTTTTTTCTTTATGGTTTCCCTGAGGAAAATCTTTGTGTCTATTGTCTCTTGTGATTGATTGATGTGCATGTTATTCTCTCAGATAAGATCCTAAGATCATATTGCTTAAATGATAAAAATCTAACATGGTATCAGAGCTAACTTGAGAAGAAGAGACTGTGCAGCTGCGGAAGCTAGGGCTTCTTACTTTTTGGGTCTCTCTCCACAATCCATCAGCAAAAGGAGGCTAGGCTGACTCCCCATTGAAGGGCGCATCTTTCTGTCGAAGCAGAACTGATTCTGAGCTTTTTAGTTTTTGACCTACCATTGAATCGGAAATTAGGGCGTTTCACAGAAGTGGAATTTTTGAGTGAGCCTAGCATAGGATTGATCTCCTCATCAAAATCGAAATTTAGAGACAAAAATCGAGGTTTTTGGTTGGGTAGAACTTCGGGAAATTCAAGCCCTAATTTGCCCTAGAACCAAAAAATCAACACTACAGAAGATCAGCTCCAGATCCAGTTTCAGCTTCTCAAATTGGTAAGATCTAAATCTTTTGCATTTCCATTTGAGGTTCTCAATTAAGATGTCTCATCACACCAAGCTTGATGAAAAGCTTGAGGGAGCTGATAACTTCCAAGCATGGAAGTATAGGATCTCACTAGTTCTTGAAGAAAATGAGTTGGACTCTTACATCAGTGAAGAGGTTCTAGTTCCAGAGGGAGATGAGGCTAAGGCCTTACACAAGAAGAACTTGATCAAGGCTAAGAGGATTATTGCTGATTCAATCAAGGATCACCTCATACCACAGGTGTCCTCCCTAAAGACACCTAAAAAGATGTTTGATGCCTTGACCAAGCTATTTGAAGGGAAGAACATAAATTGGAAGATGACCTTGAGAAATCAACTGAAGAATGTGAAGATCCAGAATGTAGAGACCATATAGTCATACTTTACAAGGGTCTTCCAGATCAAAGAACAACTTGAAGCACTAGATGAAGAAGTAGAGAATGCAGAAATTGTGATGACCACCTTGAATGGTCTCCCTAAGTCATGGGACTCTTTCATTCAAGGGACTTGTGCTAGAAGAAAGCTAGTCACCTTCAGTAGACTGTTGGAGGAATGCTCACAAGAAGAAGCTCGAATAATAGCCCGAGAAGAAAAGATGGGAAGTGAAGATCAAACTCTCACAGTACAATCCAAGAAAAGTAGAAGGGTTTATCATCATCCTAAAGGTAAACATTCTCACCAGAAAGATAACTTTAAAAGATCTCAACTCAGATGTTTTACTTGCGATGAGAAAGGACAATATGCCAGAGATTGTCCTAGAAATAACAGGAACTCTCACAAGAAGAAGGACAAAAGAAAACATCATGCTCACACTGCAGAGGATGATGATCCTCCCAGGGAAAGAGTCAAACAAGAAAGTGAAGATTCTTTAAGTGTTGAAGAGTATGTTCTGATTTCTGCCCTCACGGGAACTGTCACACATGGAAGCAATGATTGGCTTATAGACAGTGGGGCTTCCAAACACATGACAAGATTCAAGGAATCCTTTGTGAAACTATCCAAACATGTGTCATCTCACAAGGTGAAACTTGGGGATGACTACCAGTATCCCATAAAAGGTAGTGGTGAATTCTCCTATAAGCTAGACTCTGGAAAGTCTATGAAGATGAAGGATGTCTTGTTTGTACCAGGACTAAAGAAGAATCTCCTCTCCATATATGCATTGGATGTAAAAGGCATGAGGCCTGCATTTGTAGATGGCCAAGTCCTTATGTGGCATGTTGTCTGCCGATTGCACACCAGCAACAGAAATCTTCCAAAAGCTGTCTCCTCACTTAGGAAAGTGGGAGAGGTGTGACCTTGGGGGCAAGCACAGAGCCATTTACTGTCACCTACTCCTAGCTCCTCCGTTTAGGCTAACTCCTAACGAAGCCAAGGGGGGTAGTCCCTAACAAAGAGTTTTCTATGGTTCAATGTTTAAGTTAAGTTTTTGATGTTTGGATGTGGATGGGTGTTGTTTAGGACTTATTGTGATTAGAAATGATTAAAATTATGAATTTCAAGCACAAGAAAAAAACAATCCACGTTGCTGTAGTGGATTAAAAGATGAACAATATATCAAGACTTTATAAGATAAAGATGCATTCACAGATAAAGATTTAAATAAGCTAAAGACAAGTGATCCAGATGTAACAATCACACATAGATTAATAGACCAGTGCCTTTATGGAGTCAAAGCTCTGCAATGCTTTAAGAAATAAAACCAAGTCCTGAAATAAAGCTAGTGGATGTAACGTTGTGCAAGTGCTCTTGGTATATTTTAAGTGTTTTAAATGGTCTTGTTTAGGGCTTCAGCGAAAGGTTTCAATAGCCGGGAAAATCTTCCAAGTTAATCCGTTGGAGACATGACGGCTCGCCCGGTATCTCAGGTTGGTATCGCGAAGATTGACCAGCTAGCTGAGACTCTAGTCAGCGGGGAGTTTCGACGCCTTTACTAAGAAAAACTTAGGAAATTTTCTACAACACCGGTGCGTTGGTTACGAGGTAAAATTTTATTAAGATGAGTCTTGCAAGATTAACAATCCAATGCCATTTCTGGGTACTCCGATTTTTAGGTCAGTCAGAGCATACTTCAGCAAGGAAACAACGAGATAATTTAATTAGCGGAGAAATGTGAGTTGCAAAATTTTATTAAGTAAATTGATTAAAACCCTCTGACAGAGAGCGCTCTTGACTTTGTCTTATGACAGAAGTTCAAGAGACTTAGCTAAGCTATATGCTTGATGCAAGGATATGCATTGGGAATGCTCTCCGATAGAGATTGCTCTTGACTTGGATTACAGAAAGTTCAAGAGACTTTAGAGATTAATTGATTAACTTATAAAACAATAAAAAAGACTAATCTACCCAAAAATCTCTTTCAGGTTTTTAGGCCCTAATCGGGAGAGCATGGGGTAAGTAAAAACGAAATAAAAGACAACTCTCCAATAGAGACCACTCTTGATCCACAAAGTGAGATTCAAGAGATTTCTACTTTAAACAGTTGAATCACTTAATGAAAGATAAAAACTTTAAAAGATGAAGTAATCAACTTAGTTAATGAAGCAAAATGGGCTAATCTAACAATTAGTATTCTAAGAGAAATAATGCAATTATTCTAAGCAAGAGCACATCTAATCTAAGCACATAAGAAGATAAGAACACCACAAACTTTCCCAAATGGGGGAGGTTGAGAGTGGGGGCTTAAAAACCCCACTCAAACAAAAGATAAATTTGATTGAAATTTACAACTTGCATTTAGGAATTTAACCTTTAAAAGGACTTTTGAAATAAAGCATGAAACGTTTTTTTTATTGGACTTTATGTAAAAAGGAGAGTGATTTACTTTTTATTTAGAACCCTTTCTTCAAACTTGCAAAAAGGAACAAAAGAAGAAGATAGAAAAGAGCAAAAAGGGGGCAAAAGAAGGCTGAAACAAAAGAGAAAAGAGGGGAAAAAGGGAGGGAATAAAAACAGGAAATTGAAAGCAAAAGATGGGAAGAATAGGGCAGCGAACTAGACAATCAATGAGCTGCAAAAAATGGTGAAAACGGGGCAGCGAAAGAAGAGAAAAGTGGCTGTCATAAAAATGCAAAAAGAGGGCAGCGAAGAAAATAAAGAAGAAAATCACACAATAAGGTGGAAGGAGGCCAAATCCAACCTAGAAGAAGAAGAGAAAATCAACCAATAATCAACAAAAGGTGGGATCAATCTCCGAACAAGGTGACCACTAGAAGCACTAGTCCCGAAACCGTCCAGACTAGCTGGATGTACGCAAGGATGCTAGTGGGGAAAGAGAAGTAGCCACAAAATTATGTGGCACTTGGGATCAAATCCCAAGCTACTTTCTCAGGTCAAAACGAACATGAGACACATGGAAATATTGAGAAAGGAGAAACTTAGATTAAATTGAGAGAGGTAACCAGAGAGATTTCTTTTAATTGATGGATTAGGCAATGAAGCTTATGCTTCTCGATTTTCCTGGAAGAAAATGACTTCTTGTGGAACCTGCAGAATGAATGTTAACCATAAAAATGCTCTTGTACTTCAGACGATACCTGAAAGCATAGAATCTTCAAGAGAAAAGCATAGGTTATATGAAATAGTGCTAGATTGTTAGCCTTCAAAATTTATACAACCAAAATGCTTAAAAATCCATAAGAAAGGAGCAAAGAAAGGTATCACCTCACACGGTGAATCATGACCAACATCGAACTTCCACTTTGACCTTCAAAGTCATCAACTTTATTCAATCTTAAGCAAAATGTTACAGTACAAATTCCCCAGAGCTTCTATGCCAAAAAGCCCTTCCTAATAGAGGTAAAAGAGCCTCTATTTATACAATGAGAGAGTGCTAAAACCCTAAAACTAAAAACCCAAACCTAACCAGCTCGGCACATAACTGAGAGCCCAAACCTGAAAATAAGTTGGTGTGAGTGAGGGGTGGCCTCCACCTAGGCAAGGCGCCCCCACTCCAACCCTAAACTCTGAAATCCATCCATTGAAAAGCTCACACGTGTGAAGGTGCCTCCTTGAGCAGAGAGGGGCGTGAGCATGAAGATGAAGGTGTGAGCTTGAAGGAAGAGTTATCTGCTGATCAAGGGTGCCGAATCCTTTAGGGTTTGTACCAACATTATTTGTATTTATTTCCCAGCTTTGTAATGATCACCAGACCAATCACAGCCTTCCAAATCACCAAATTCATGAGTTTCGCTGGAGATGACAAGTCTGCTAACTGAATGTATCTTTAATGCTCTTCGATTGTTCATTGAAGAGGATTTATGTTAACTCCAATCATCATTAATGCCCAATGCCATGTCATTTAGCCTTTTATTTTATTCAATTTGGTTAATTTTGGAGAGTTTTTGATTTTCTCCAAAATATTCATTTTTAATATTTTAATTGATAATTTCTCCGTAAATGACTTTTTTGAGAAATTATTAATTATGAGGCTGAATGAATTTCTGAAACTTGGAGTTAGATGGCTGGCTGATCAAGAATGATTTTTGGCTTAGGGTTAGAGCCTTCAATCACTGAATTCGGACCCCAGATGACTGACTTATTACAATTTGAATTTTTCCATTTAATTTATGGAAAAATTTAATTAAAAACTTAGGAGAAATTAAAAAATTAAAAAATAATTAAAATCCTAAATCCAACGCGTTCGGTAAAATTTTTTTTCTAGAGGTCCTGGTGACCTAGGACATGACCATGCTCTATTCTACTAGTGTCTAGTAGGTTCATACACTTCAGTTGGGCTCTAATAACCCCCCAAGGCTCCAAATTTAAAATCGGGCATTCCAGCTTTGGAGGAAGCGGGAGAAAACTTTGTCGATTATACTCGGCTATAGGCAAAGCATAATTGACAAGGGAAAAAAACTCCCTAGAATATCTTAGTTGAAATTCTACGTCTTAGGGGACCGAACCACTCAAACCCCTACTAGCATACTTTATTACAAACCTCGTGGGGCCATGGTCAAAATTATTCAAAACAAAAACTGACTAGCCAAAACTGGCTTGGCACAAAGGCGGATCATCTGATACACTGGAAACAAACATTTATCATGTTTGTCAAAGTGCGGCTCATCAGCTGATCCAGCTATGGTACAAATAAATTGGTAACATGGCCAAAGGGAAAGACTATAGATGATGCAGTAGTGATTGGAGAGCAAGAGGGAGGCTTATACAAACTAAAGGGCCAACCAGAACAAGCATTGGTCCATGACTTAGTAGAGCCAAGTGAACTATGGCATAGAAGGCTTGCACATGTGCACTATAGGGCACTACCACTTGCAAGCAAAGCTGTTGAAGGTCTTCCAGAAATACAGGCAAAGCATGAAGGTGTTTGCAAAGGATGTGTGAAAGGAAAGAACACAGAAGACATTTTCAAGTAGCGAGAGCAAGGCAAAAGGAATCTTGGAAATCATCTACTCCGATGTATGCGGTCTGATGTCATCCAGTTCATTGAGTGGGTATGTATACTATGTTTCTTTCATTGATAATTTTTCTAGGAAGACATAGAGATACTTCTTGAAGAACAAAGATGAAGTATTCAACAAGTTCAAAGAATTCAAAGCTTTGATCGAGAACCACTCAGAAAAGAAAATCAAGACTTTTCGATCAGACAATGGCGGAGAATTCACATCAAATGAATTTAAAGAATTATGCAGAGATTCAGGGATTAAGAGGGAGTTGACCACTCCATATAATCCACAACAGAATGGGGTTGCAAAAAGAAAGAATAGAACGATTATGGAAGCTGCAAGGGCAATGCTTCATGATCAAGATCTTCCCATGCATCTATGGGCAGAAGCCGCCAGAACAACTGTATATGTACAGAACTGTACTCCACACAAAGTACTCGAGAACAAGACACTTGAAGAAGTTTTTTCTGGCAAGAAACCAGAAGTCAGCCATCTCAGAATATTTTGGCTGTCCAGTGTACATACACATTCCAAAAGAAAAGAGGAGAAAGTTAGATCCTTCAGGAAAGAAGGGTATATTTGTGGGATATAGTGAAAGCTCGAAGGCTTATAGAATATACTTCCCAAGATTCAAGAAGATCGACATCAGCAGAGATGTGACATTTGACGAAGACTCAGCTTACAACAAATCCAGAAAGAAACATATTGAAGACACCGAAGAAGCAGAAGCACCCAGAATTCAAGATACAACTATGAACGATGCAACTCAAGAAGAAGATCGAGAAATAGAAGAATCCCAGGAACCTGTAGATCCACCACAGGAAAAGAATCCTCACAAGAGGAAACTGACATGGGTATGAGAGGCTATCCAAGGTGTAGAAAGATACGGGGCTTCAGAAGAAATGCACAGAGAAAGGAAAAGAACCAGGTCCTACTCCGGTTATGTAGCCCTATTATGTGACATCATTGATAAAGAACCTTCCAACTATGAAGAAGCGACATAGAAGAAAGAATGGAAGGATGCTATGATCGAGGAGTACCAGTTGATCATGAAGAATGATGTCTGGGATGTTGTCCCAAGAGCAGAGGGGAAGTCTGTTGTGACTTCCAAGTGGATATACAAGATCAAGCATGCTGCAGATGGTAGCATAGAGAAATATAAAGCAAGATTTGTGGCTCGTGGCTTCTCCCAGAAAGAAGGAATAGATTATGAATAAACTTTTGCACCAGTAGCCAGATACACTTCCATTAGATCAGTACTTGCTTTGGCTGCAGTAATGAAATGGAAGATACACCAGATGGATGTCAAGACTGCTTTCTTGAATGGTGTAGTGGAAGAGGAAGTGTATGTGGAGCCACCACTCGGTTTTTAAACACATGACAGAGAAACTCATGTGTGTAAATTGAAGAAAGCCCTGTACGGTTTGAAACAGGCACCTAGGACATGGTACATCAGGATTGACAACTTCCTAACTAGTTTGGGCTTTACCAAGAGTAAAGCAGATTCCAACCTTTACTACAAGGTTGAAGAAGGGAACCCAGTGATACTCCTACTATATGTAGATGATATATTTGTAACAGGTGAAGATGGGTTGATTGCTGACATGAAGAGGAAGCTTGCTGCCGAGTTCGAGATGAAGGACTTGGGTATGATGCACTACTTTCTAGGCATGGAGGTGTGGCAAAATCCAGATGGAATCTCTTTGGGACAAGGGAAGTATGCAGTAGAGATTCTGAAGAGGTTTGGGATGATGGACTGCAAGGCCATGACCAACCTATGGCATCGAACCTGAAACTATTGAGTGATGCTTCATCAGAGTCGGTTGATGCTACGATGTATCGTCAGATGATTGGGTCCTTGATGTACCTGACGAATACAAGACCAGATATTTGCTTTGCTGTGAACACATTGAGCCAGTTCCTAACAGATTTGAGACATGTTCACTTGATTGCTGCAAAGCATATTCTGAGGTACCTAAAGGGTACAGTTGATTATGGGCTCAAGTATGAGGCGAATCAGAAGATTAAACTGGAGGGTCATGTTGATTCAGATAGGGAAGGCAGTGCCATTGATAGGAAGAGCACTTCGGGGTGCTGTTTCAGTATGGGATCAGGTGTAATCTCTTGGTTTAGCAGGAAGCAATCCCGTGTGGCACTTAGTACAACCGAAGCAGAGTATGTCGCAGCTTGTTCGACTAGTTGTGAGGCAGTGTGTCTAAGGAAGCTACTATCTGATTTGTTTGATCTCCAGTTGGATGCTACTTGTATATATTGCGACAACCAGAGTTGTGTGAAGTTGTCAGAGAACCCAGTGTTCCATGACAAGGAGAAGCATATCGAGATCAAATATCACTATATCAGGGATATGGTGTAGAGAGGAGTAGTGAAGCTCTAGTATGTTGCGATGGACGAGCAGATAGGTAATGTATTGACCAAGCCATTAGCGAGAGTGAAGTTTGAGTACTTCAGAGAGAAGCTGGGTGTTTTCCAGATCGAGGTTCCTTCCAAGGGGAAGTGATGAGTCCGTGAGCCCTTCTGACATGGTGGTAGGATTGGTTCCTCCCATGGTCAGGTGTAAGTGTTGGACCTTTATGACTAGGTCAGATGTAAGTGCTGGGCCTTTCCTCGGATGGTAGATGGTGTGTCCTACCATGCTGGAGGATGTAAGTGCTGGGCCTTTTTGATTGGGTCAGATATAAGTGCTGGGCCTTTCTGATTAAGTGCTGGACCTTTCCTCGGATGGTAGATACCATGCTGGAGGATGTAAGTGCTGGGCCTTTCCTCGGATGGTAGATGGTGTGTCCTACCATGCCGAAGGATGTAAGTGTTGGGCCTTTTTGACTGGGTCAGATATAAGTGCTGGGCTTTTCTGACTGGGTCAGATGTAAGTGATGGGCCTTTCCTCGGATGGTAGATACAATGCCGGAGGATGTAAGTGCTGGGCCTTTCCTTGGATGGTAGATGGTGTGCCCTACCATGCCGGAGGATGTAAGTGCTAGGCCTTTCTGACCGGGTCAGATATAAGTGCTGGGCCTTTTTGACATGGTGACAGGCTAGGTCTCCCATGGTCAGATATAAGTGCTGGGCAGGCCTTTCTGACATGGATGCTGGATGTGTTCCTCCCATGGTCAGATATAAGTGCTGAAGAAGATGAAGACCTACATGGATGCTAGGCCTACAACCAGCATGAAAAAGGGCTGGCTCTGTAGAACTTCTTGTGACGAGTAGAATTGAGATATAGCACCATTTGATCACGATAGCGGAGCAGTGATGATGCTGATCCAGTGATGATCCAGCTTTGATGATGATCCAGTGATCTAGCTTTGATGATGATCCAGAGAAGAAGACTTGTGTTGATGAATTGTGTCAAGAGAATACCTTCCTGGTTAAGAGGGAGTGTTGATGTATTTGTAACTTTGGAATGTATTCACTTGTATATTTCATATATTGTATTTCATTGGTCCCCGATGTTCCTATCGGGAGATTCATTAATGTAATCAAGTCATGTAAAGTCATAGAGATTAACCCTCCATTGTAAGTTGGGGGTAAAGTCCTCACAGTTGTGGGGCACTAGGGTTATTAGACTCTCCTAGAGAAGTCGGCCCTGGTAAGTTACTGGCAAGTCGGAAACTAGTATAAATAGAGAGTGAGCCTCTCTATTTGATACACACACTCACCCAGCTATAGGTGAGAGAGAAGAAGATCGCTCAAGTGAGAGAGAGAACAACTGTTGGAGATCATCTTTTTGTCTTTGGGTTTTACTGTGGCCAATGGTGCTCATTCTATCTCTGAGGAAGTTGCAGGGTTTTCTCTTTTATGGTTTTCCCGAGGAAAATCTGTGTTTATTGTCTCTTGTGATTGATTGCTGTGCATGTTATTCTCTCAGATAAGATCCTAAGATCATATTGCTTAAATGATAAAAATCTAACAAAACTTGGGTACGGGTACAGGTACAGGGATGTGTTGAATTATTGTAACTTCGAAGTGTATTTACCTCGATGTTCCTATCGGGAGAATCATGTGTATTTTATTGGTACCCCAATGTTCCTATCGGTAGAATCATTTGTATTTCAATGTACCCCGATGTTCCTATCGGGATAACTACTAAGAGTCATGAGAAAGTCCCCTCCTTCGTAAGTCAGGGGGCAAAGTCGCCACAGTTGTGGGGCACTAGAGTCTCCCTAGAGAATTCGACCCAGTCAAGTACACTACGGCCGACATAGTTGAGTTAAATGTCAAGTGAATGAAAGAATATAAATAGAGGGAGGCGCTCCTGATTTGATACACAGATACTCACTTGTGTATAGCGCATGGAGAGAGAGAGAGAGAGAGAGAGAGAGAGAGAGAGAGAGAGACATATTTGCTGGAGGGAGGCACGCCTGTTTTTGGGTCTTGTCTTTTATCTTTTATGCATCTTATACAAAGGAAGTTTTTGTTGGGTTTTCTTCCCCATGAGGGTTTCCCAGGATAAATCTTTGTGTTCTTTTTTGTGGCCGTGCTTGTCTATCTTTCAGTGATCTTTTGGCTTATGGTTACGCTGTTATAATGCTAAATGTTATAAGATCTGATATACCATTAAAAACTTAACATGGTATTAGAGCCACCCTGAAAGAAGTCATTGTGCAGCCGAAACAATGCTACAACTACCCCTATTGAAGATTAGGGTTTCATGCTTGAAAACCCTAAAATACTAAAACTAGTAGTTTTGGTAGATTTGCTATATCTCGAGATTGGAGAAGGCTTAGGAGCCGAAACTTTCTCAGGCCAAAGTTAAATTCTCGATGAACACTGTGTATAAGTTTCAGCCTCAGATTCGCTATAGTCTGGGAGATATGATTCCTCCAAGTTAGGGTTCCAGCCTCTCCCAGGATTCAGCCTTAAATAGGAGACCTAGGGAGAATTGCTATATCTCGGGCTACAAAGGTCCAAATGAAATTTCGCAAGATGTTCCAGAAAGGGCGCGAACTTTACTTTCTGTGGTAAAAATTTTAGACCCCGAAGGTGAACCAGTGACACGTGGCAGTTCGTACAAGTTCACTCTTCTGAACAATCCTGAAATAAGCCATCTTGGGAAAACGAACATAAGTCCCAATTGGAGAAACCGGTTCTTCTCTAACCTGTGGTGTTGGAAAGAGGACATGCGAGGCTACCTTAGTATGAAGTTAAGACAGAGGAGCAGTAATTTTGGAGATACCGCAGAAACAATATCAGGCATTCTGCAGAAGAAACTGAAGAAAACTAGGGCATCGGATATTTTGCAATCCTGATCACAGTTTTGGGAAAATGAGTATATTGCTCAGCTCACCTTGAGGAGGTGCATATTTCTATCCAATAAGATCTGAAAGATACCTCAATTGAAAAATTAGGGTTTCTCTATCAAACCCTAAGTCTACCAGAAGCAACATTCCAAAAAAGCTTTCAAGCAAGCATGAGATTGAAGCAATCTCACTGGTCAAAGAAGAAGCTACTGATCCAGAAGGAGATGACGCCAAACAAACAAAGATAAGTATTTGAATTGTCTTTTCTGTATATGTTGTGTATTATGCATAATAGAATGTTTGCATTAATGACAATGTACTTCTGATATGCATGTGATGGGTATGTAGCCCATGGTACTATACAACTCTCCATTGCTACTTATCTAGAATGAAACCTCTTTGCTGACATATTGGATTAGTGCACAATCTAAATGATGTCATGGTAGAGATGGAAGGCATCTAGAAAGTTTCCGTGAGATATGGATGAATGTTGTATTGGCTAAGCAGTTGCATGATGCATAAGAATTTGTCGTTATGCATGTGTTGTATGAAATGGTTCTAACCATGCAACTGGTGCATTTGACTTGTAAGAGAGGTCCTGTACAACCGCCTACAAGAAAATGAGGATGAGACTTGCTCCGAAGAGCAAGTGATGACAATTCAAGATTCACTCCAATAAACATGAATCTAAAGCTCCCAAGGTTAGAGACACCGTGACGGAAGAAAGAGCTTCAGAGAGTGGTAGATCCACCTCGAAAGATGAAGACCACCTTGAGTACGAGAGATAACTCAAGATGAAGAAAAGTATGGCGAGACTTCCAAACCAAAGTAAGAGGCCTCAGACACACTCTAGTTGTGTAACACAATTGGGTGACATCATTGATGCAAACCCTTCCAACTATGGAAGAAGCTGTGATCAAAGAGTAATAGTTGATCATGAGAGATGATGTCTACGATATGGTTCCGAGACCTGAAGGGAAGTCTGTAGTGCCTTCCATATGGATCTACAAGAACAAGTGTACAAAGCAAGGTTAGTGGTTTGTCTCAAAAAGAATAGACTATGGCATGACTTACTCTATTGACCAGACACACTTCTTCAGTAGAAGTATATATCAAGCAAAGAACCACGTGTACAGAATATGCTTTGTACGAGCTCAGAAGGCACCCATAGAAAAGCACATCTAGAAGCTTGACAGATCACCTAGAGTGATGAATATCTTAACCTTTGCTACAAGGTTGAAGATGGAAACCTATAGAAGACAACCAGCTCACAGATGGGTGCAAGAGGAACTTTTCGACAAAGTTCAAGATAAAGGGATCTTGGTATCTAGTAACTTGAGATGGATACATAGTAGCATAGGATGCTACCTGTCACTCCAGTAAAGAATGCAGAGGGAAGATGATGCTCCGCTTCAGGGGGAGTGACTACAAAAGATCTTTGAGTTTGACATGGTACGACATGATGGACAACTTCCTGATAAACTTAGATTTTACCAAGAGTAAAGTGGGTTCCAACCTTCAAGGTTGACTGCGGAAGACTAGGATATGTCGATGACCTGACATAATGAACTCATGGAAGATGCAATTATGGAAGAATACCACAATGATGTTTGGGATATAGTACTCAAACTAGAAATCAAGAGTGTGGTATCTTCCAAATGAATTTGCAAGATAAAATATGTTGCTGATGGAAGTAAGGCAAGATTTGTGGCTAAAGGATTCTCTCAGAGAGAGGGAATTGATTATGAAGAGACACTTTCTCCAGGAAGCAAGGTACACTTCCATCAGAACTATCATGGCACCTGCTTCCATGATGAAGTGGGATCTACACTAGATGGATGTAAAGACAATCTTCTTGAATGGTATGATTGAGGAAGAGGTTTACATTGAACAACCACAAGGATTTGAATTCGAAAAACAAAGTGACTCATGTATGCAAGTTGAAGAAGGCCTTGTACGGCCTGAAGCAAGCTCCTAGAGCTTGGTATGGAAGGATAGATAGTTTCCTAACGAGCTTGGACTTTACCAAGAGTAAAGCTGACCCTAACCTTTACTTCAAGGTTATATAAGATGAACCTTTCATACTATTACTATATATGGATGACCTATTTCTGAGAGGGAATGAGAAACAAATCACATATTGCAAGAAGAAGCTAGCTGAAGAATTCAACATGAAAAGATATTGGATTGGTGCTTTATTTCCTCAGGCTAGAAGTGTGGAAGAGTTCAGAAGGAATCTTTCCGAACCAGGGAAAGTATGCTGTGGAAATCTTAAAGAAGATTTGATATGTTGGATTGTAAATCCATGGCCACACCCATGGATACCAACATGAAGCTGTTGTCTGATGAGACATCAGAGTTGGTGTATATGATTCAGTATAGATAGATTTTTTGAGTCGTTGATGTATCTGACGAACACAAGGTCAGATATATGCTTTGCTGTGAACACCTTGAGTTAGTATCTAGGTAACCCTAGACGTATTCACCTGATTGTTGCAAAGCATGTGATGAGGTATCTAAAAGGTACGACAGACTTGGGACATTACTATGGTAGAGATCATGACTACAAATTATATGGATATACGGATGCAAATTGGGCTGGAAGTGTCTCAAACAAAAGAAGCACATCAGGTGGATGTTATAGTTTGGGGTCTGCTATGATTTCATGGTTCAGTAGGAAACAGTCCAGTGTTATTCTTAGCACGGCTGAAGCAAAATATATAGCAGCTTGCTCTGCTAGTTGTGAAGCCATATGGCTTCGGAAGCTGATGTCAGGTTTATTCAACCTAGAGTTGGATACCACTGTGATTCTATGTGATAACCAGAGTTGTATAAAGATGACGGAGAACCCAGTGTTCCACGATAGGTCGAAGCACATAGAAATCTGGTATTTCTACATTCGAGATATGATACAGAAGTGAGCCATAAAGCTCTAGTATGTGAGTACTGATGAGCAAGTTGTTGATGTGTTGACGAAGCCTCTGTCTCGGATAAAGTTCAAACACTTTCGAGACAAGCTTGGTGTTGTCCGGAAAGACCTTCCTCGAAAGGGGGAGCAGTGATGTTGAAGTGGGATTGTATCATCCCTGGGCACTTGCCCTAAAGTGATCCGGTGACTTCGGTCTTCGAGAATGAAGTGGGATTGTATCATCCCTGGGCACTTGCCATAAAGTGATCTAGTGACTTCGGTCTTCGAGAATGAAGTGGGATTAGAACTGATCCGGTGACTTCGGTACTCGAGAACGTGGTAGGATTGTATCATCCTTGAACTTTTGTTCAGAACGGATCCGGTGACTTCAGTACTCGAGAACGTGGTGGGATTGTATCATCCTTGGACTTTTGTTCAGAACGGATCCGGTGGCTTTGGTACTCGAGAACGTGGTGGGATTGTATCATCCTTGAACTTTTGTTCAGAACGGATCCGGTGGCTTTGGTACTCGAGAACGTGGTAGGATTGTATCATCCTTGAACTTTTGTTTAGAACGGATCCGGTGACTTCGGTACTCGAGAACGTGGTAGGATTGTATCATCCTCGAACTTTTGTTCAGAATGAATCCGGTGACTTCGGTACTCAAGAACGTGGTAGGATTGCATCATCCTTGAACTTAGTCCTAAAGTGATAGGGAGTGATTATCCTGTAATTGTATCCGGTGACTTCAGTTGTCGAGAATGTGGTAGGATTGCATCATCCTTGGATTTAGTCCTAAAGTGATAAGGGAGTGATTATCCGGTAATTGTATCCGGTGATTTCGGTTGTCGAGAATGTGATAGGATTGTATCATCCCTGGACTTAAGTCCAAAAGTGATCCAAAGACTTTTGTCTTCGTATTGTGGATTGCAGGTTGTTGCTGATGATGATGATGTTGTTGATCGAAAGATCAGAGTGTGATGATGATGTTGCTCAGATTTTGTTGATGATGATGTTGCTGATCGAAAGATCAGAATATGCTGTTGATGATGATGTTACTGATCGAAAGATCAAAGTATGATGACGATGATGATCGAAAGATAAAAGTATCGATGATGATGTTGCTAATCGAAAGGTCAAAGTATTGTTGATGATGATGATGATCGAAAGATCGAAGTATTGCTGATGATGTTGCTCAAAGTA
Source organism: Pseudotsuga menziesii (assembly GCA_001517045.1). Taxonomy (NCBI): domain Eukaryota; kingdom Viridiplantae; phylum Streptophyta; class Pinopsida; order Pinales; family Pinaceae; genus Pseudotsuga; species Pseudotsuga menziesii. Next base: position 264,595 of record LPNX011091348.1, on the reverse strand, counting down.
TTTCTGATGATAATGATGATCGAAAGATCAAAGTATTGCTGATGATGTTGCTCAAAGTATCGTTGATGATGCTGTTGTTGATTGAAAAGACTAAAATGCTAATGTTGTCGATCGAAAAGATCGAGGTGTTGCTGCAAAGGATCGAGAAGATCAAAGTGATGCTGCAAAGGATCATAACATCGAAGTGCTGCCACGAAGGATCAAAAAATCAAAGCATTGCTGCAAAAGGATCAAGTGATCATATGATGCAGAAGATGAAGACATTAAAGAGTAGTTCTACCGATGAATGTTAAAAAACTTCCTGTGACGTATAGATGTATCACCATGATGATGTTGAAGATGCTCTCTCTCCTCCTCCTACTTTTGTTGTTGTTGTTGTTGTAGAATACCCTTCTCGTTAAGGGGGACTGTTGAATTATTGTAACTTCGAAGTGTATTTACCCTGATGTTCCTATCGGGAGAATCATGTGTATTTTATTGTACCCTGATGTTCCTATCGGTAGAATCATTTGTATTTCAATGTACCTCGATGTTCCTATCGGGAGAACTACTAAGAGTCATGAGGAAGTCCCCTCCTTTGTAAGTCAGGGGGCAAAGTCCCCATAGTTGTGGGGCACTAGAGTCTCCCTAGAGAAGTTGACCCAGTCAAGTACACTGGGGCCGACAAAGTTGAGTTAAATGTCAAGTGAATGAAAGAATATAAATAGAGGGAGGCGCTCCTCATTTGATACACAGATACTCACTTGTGTGTAGCGCATGGAGAGAGAGAGAGAGAGAGAGAGAGAGAGAGAGAGAGATCTGCTGGAGGGAGGCACACTTGTTTTTGGGTATTGTCTTTTATCTTTTATACATCTTATACAGAGGAATTTTTTGCTGGGTTTTCTTCCCCATGAGGGTTTCCCAGGATAAATCTTTGTGTTCTTTTTTGTGGCTGTGCTTGTCTATCTTTCAGTGATCTTTTGGCTTATGGTTATGCTGTTATAATGCTAAATGTTATAAGATCTGATATAACCATTAAAAACTTAATAGGACGTCACTTTTTTAAAAAGGGTACTTGGGTACGTCGAGGGTATTGTATATATATATGTATGTGTGTGTGTCAAAGCCACATCATACATGCATATAGATTTCTTCATAAACTATGAATCATGATTCATAATTATAAATTCGATGATTATTTGAATGAACATTCGATTATTTGAACAATGAACATCTAGATTGAAAATTTGAAACAGAAATTTGATAAATCATAGACTCGGTAGATATCAATTAGAAGACTGGGAGTTACATAAAATTTGATAAATCTGTTTTGAGTCAGACATCTTTAATCTAGAATTTTGGTATCAGAGCGGTAATTCGTTAATTTTTGGTATCAGGGCCCCGTTCTCGATCTTGTTTTGATATCTCTGTTATAATCATGTCTCGACTAGCACGTTCTTTCTCTCTGATAGACAAAAAGCAATCTTCCCCCAAGTTTCCGAGACGCGGGGGCGCGAGAGCGGGGAAACGCACATTGGGGATGTGTGGAGACCACCCCCAAATTTTAGCGAAATTCGGGGGGGGGGGCGAGGGGGCGGGAGGGCATCCAAGTCTTAATAAAAAATAATATTATAAATTATTAAATCCCAACAATAAAAGTTCAATGATTCATCCCATGTAAACTGCTAAAAGAAGGGGGGGCGTCTGGGAGCCCCCCAGTTTCAGGAGGGGGCGTCTAGAAGCCCCCCAGTTTCAGGAGGGGGCGGGGGGGTGTCTGGGAGCCCCCCTTCACCGGAGCGCGTTGCAAAACAGGGACCGCGCCCCCTTGTGCGTTTTCGAGAGTTTCCTAATTTTGGGGACGCTGGGAAACGTTTCCCCAGAAGCCCTCGAGCCCCCAGGGTGCAGGGAACGAGGGGGGCACGTCCTCGACCCTGGGGGGCGTGTCCCCGTGTAACACTGACAAAAAGACCGTATTTGAAGTCAGTACTTGATCTCTTGAAATAGATAATGAAAATGAAGTAGAAGATCCGTCATCTTGGAATCCTCCTGTTCTTCTCTCTACTGATGTATATAAACAGTCTGCCTTAAGTTTCCTTAGGAAGAAAACTATTTTAAAAGAAGTAGAGTTAACAATCAAAATATCTGGTCCCTCTACCCAGATAGTTGCTTTACCCATGTTCTCTGATGAAGATTTAAAGAAATTTGTTCAGTATGTCAAAGATAGTAAATTTTCTTATCTTCATTTTGGTGGATGTAGGATTGGTCTAGCCCCTTTATTCTGTCAAGGAATAAATACTCCTTGCATAGCTGAATTATTCGATACCCGTCATTTAAATTATGAGCATGCAAAATTGGAACCATTGTTGGTAACCTTTCCAAAGGATGTCAATATGGTACAATATACCCTGACTATGCTATAAGCTTAGCCGATAAACATCTTAAAGATTGTTGGAAATTAATGGTAGGAGTCCAGGGTTTGCAGATGGTTGATAACAGTGAATATCTTTCAGTAATGATCCAAACCTCTTTCCAGTTGACCAATACAATCCATCCCAAGTTGAAGCAACCAGTTTTAAAAGATTGTCACAGTAGGTTTAACCAATGCTGAAGTTGAAGGTGTCACTTACGATAATATAGGAATGCCGTCTGACTGGTATTTCCAGTACAAAGCCATTGAAAACGAACCAACTAAGTCTAAAGCTAAGATAATAGCTGCTGACAATGGCAAAATAAAAATAATTCCTGAAATACCCCAGAATCATAAGCCGTTCGCCAGACCTAAAAGGTATACACTTCCTTTTGATAAAGAAGCTGGAAGTTCAAACACGTGTTCTTCTGAAGAATACTTACTGGCCTAAGACCGAGCTAAAAGTGCATCCTCCACTTCCACATCTTCTAGTCAAACCTCTGATTTGTACATACTCGAAGCAAAGCCCTTTTTTAATGTAAATAAAATGCATAGAACTCGTGTCCTGTATGAACCCGTCGATGAGTGGCAATATAATAATCATCGTTTTGTAAAGGGGGGGAAATGGCCTCCTAAAACAAAATTCTGCACTACTTCCTCTATGTCCAAACAGCCTTTAACCCGTGCTGATTGTGCTCCTCTTGTTGAACACAACTCTTCCAATCCAAATGATCTAGATCAACTATATCAGGTAGGAAATTACCTGACCACATGGTGTTCATATGCTGAAAATGTAATGGATGATCTAGGATGCCAAGCTGATCAGATTTTAGCAAATTTCATATTATTGAATGAAGAAAAGCAAAAAGAAAGGGAAGAGAAAGAAAAGAAAAGGAGAAGAAAAGAAAGACAGCTGAAAAGGCAAATTCCTCAGTTCAAAATAGACATGAGCACTCCCAACTATTGGGATTTAGAAGCTGATGAGGAAGAGAAGAAGTATAATTCTGTCCATAGTACATACAGATACTGAAAAATCTGAATGACCTAAAGAAGAAGTCAAGCTCTCTGAACCTGAGCCAGAAACATCCAAGACAGAGCAAAGAGTAAGATTGGTTAAATCCAAATCTGTCCTGGAAGAAAAAAGAAAAGGTAAAGAAGTAATATCTTTAGAGGAAGCTGCTGTTAAGTTTCCATCTTTTATTCTACCTTCTTTACATTCAAAGCAAAAGGCTCACATTTTTAGAGAAGCTAAGTATCCAAGAGTGGAAGAAGATTTATTCGTTGCTAATTCTAGCGGATACATCTTGGATATATCAAAGTCTTCAGATCCAGGAGAGTCAATCAGAATCTGGATTGGTGCCTTGTATCAAATGCAAGTTACCACCAAAATGGATAATATATCCATTATGACTCTAGCTGAAAAAAGAATGGCAGGAATAGTGTATGATTGGTGGATGTCTCCACCTCCAGAAGAAAGACAAGCTGTTGCAGAATTAGGCTTGTCTACTTTAGAAATTTTGTTAAAAACTCAGTTTGTTCCAGAACCAGTTGATTTAAAGAAGCAGTATCTTACTGATTTAACTAGAATGGAGTTAAAAGATTTGAAGTTGTTAGATCAGTTCGGACAAGAATACATGACCAAGGTTTATAAAGCAAATTTGATGAATGACACAGCTCAAAAGATATCATTCTTATCTAAGTTACCCGGAAATTTAGGAGATATGGTAATGAAAGATCTAGTAAACCAGCAGAAATCCATAGATCAGATTTATTGGATTGATCTGTTGTTTAGATGTGCTGAAAAAGTGAAATATGTTTGTTGGCAAAAGAAAGTAATAGATCTATCTCCTAATGCAGTTTGCAGGGATGTTTTGCCATGGATACCATTTAAGAATAGAAAAAGAAGAAGTAAAAGGTATGGCAAATACAAACCGAGAAGGGTAGCAAATCCCAAGAAACCTTATCCAAAGTATAAATTTCTGAAAAAGAGAAGGTTTCTGAAGAAAAACAATTGCTGTTTCATTTGTAGAGAACAAGGTCATTTTGCTGCTAAATGTCCTAAAAGCTCTTCCAGTAAACTAAAAGCATGTTTTGAAATCGAAGACTTTCAGGATGACTGGTCTATTGTAGATACTGAAGATGAAGTGTCTGATGTATATATCTTAACAGGCATTTCTGATGTTGATGATTTTGAAGAAAAGGTGATTCTGAAATTGTACAGAATAGCTCAAAAATGAATAGATGTACAGATTTCACCTGTTATGACAATGAAAGTACAAGCCAATGGACAGATGAAGAAGAGTTACATTATAATGATGAATTTGAACAAAGTTCGTCCAGTTCATCAGATGATAGTGAGGCTACATCTTTAGCATGGTTTGAACAAGCACAAAGCAAACCTTCATCAAGCCTCCAAGGTATGAAAACTCTGTGTCCATTTGAAAAGAAAGTTACAATAACAAGTCCATTACCTGTTCCACAGTATGATGATATTGCTGAAGCAAATTTGTTGAAAAAGGTGGTGAAAACAAATAATTTGCTTTACATTCCAGTTCAAGTCAAGGTGAAAAATGAATGGGTGAATGTCGATGCATTCATAGATACAGGTTGTTCAAACAATTTAGCACGTCCATCTCTTTTTAAAGGGTTATGGAAACCCTTGAAGCATATTTTAATTTCAGAAACAGTGGGTGGAAATGTTCAGTTAACCCACTATGTTGATGACATTTCTTTAAAAGTTGGGGGGAGTATTGTAACAATATCTGCTATTCAGCATTATGATCCCTCAGCAAGTTTATTTCTTGGTATGCCTTTTATCAACTCTGTTTTGCCAGTAACAATCAGCGAAGATAAAATTATCTTCAGCATGAAGAAAAAAGCAGTGGCAGTTCCTAGATTAAATTTAGCCAATTTAGAAGCCAGAAAGGAACATAGCCAAAGAAAAGCAGGAATCAGAAGAAAAGAAAATGATTCCAATAACTGGACAGAAGTATTGCAAATATATGAAGAAAGAACAGAGAAGAAAACCAAGCAGAAGGCTGCCAGAGAAACACAGTGGAACAACAAGCAGAAAGAACTCGACGAAGAATTATTAAAAAACTGCTCAGAGAATCCACAACTATTTTGGGACACTGAAAGCCCAAAACAAGAAATAGTTACTCTGCATGACAACGGAGTAACTGGAAAAGTAATTCCTTGCACCCGTACAGATAAACAAGAAATGAAGAAGCAAGTGCAAGAATTATTAGAATTAAAGCTAATAGAGCCAAGCAATTCTCATTATTGCTGCTCAGCCATGATTGTTGGAAATCATGCAGAAATAGTTCGAGGTAAGGCAAGGATGGTGATAAATTATAAGCCATTGAATGCTATAACACAAGAATTTAAATATCCTTTTCCTAGAACTGAAGTGATTATGCAGAAGATCCAGGACAACAAAGTATTCAGCAAATTCGACATGAAGTCTGGATACTACCAAATACAAATCGAAGAAGAGGATCGGCACAAAACTGCATTCAGTTGCCCTGCTGGATTCTACCAATGGATAGTAGTTCCATTCGGTCTAAAAAATGCTCCGGCATTCTATCAAAGAAGAATGGACTCCATCTTTGGCAGGTATAACTTCATAATCACTTATATTGATGATATACTGATTCATAGCCCTGATGAAGAAACGCATCTTGAACATTTGGCTATATTTTTAAAAGAAATTCAAGAACATGGCATTGTCTTGTCTGAAAAGAAAATGAAATTATTTCAAGATAGTGTAGACTTTCTTGGAGTACATATATATCAAGGACAGATTCAAATGCAGCCCCATGTTCTCACTAAGTTATCAGAATTTCCTGATTCTTTAGAAGATACTAAATCTATTCAAAGATTTTTGGTGTGTTGAATTATATTCATAAGTATCTTCCAAGACTGTCAGAAAAAAACAGCCCCAATTAGAAGACATCTTCAAGGTGGTTGGTCTACTCAAGCAACACAGGCTGTGTCAAAAGAATCAAGGAAGAATGTAAAGATTTGCCAGCTTTAAAGCCTCCAGGACAAGGACAGCTCATTTTACAGACAGATGCATCAGATGAATTTTGGGCAGCAGTTCTTTTTGAATGAGAGGGGAATTGAGAAGAAGAATTATGTGCATATGCATCAGGTGAATTCTCCCCTAGTCAAAAGAATTATTTTACAGCAGAAAAAGAAACTTTAGCTATTTTCAATGGAATTCAAAGATTTGAATTATATTTGGCTCCAACAAAGTTTCTGATAAGAACTGACTCCATGAACTTTAAGCATTTCTTGTCTGCAAAGATCAATAGACAGATGGCTCGAGGAAGATTGTTGGCATGGCAGATTTGGTTTCAACAATATGACTTTGAAATCGAATGGGTTCCAGGGAACTCAAATTATTTGGCTGATACTTTGACAAGAGAAATGAATAAAGCCAACATTCTGATAAGGTTACTGACTCCTAAACAAAATCAGTTTGGCCTACCCAATCCAGACAACACAGAAACTTTTGTACATAGATTGCAGTTACTAGATGAGTTGGCTCCACAAGTAGTGACAGAAATAAAGAAAATTGTGGGATTGAGATTACAGAGGAACTCATGGATCAGAAAATGCCAAGCCTGGCAATCAAGAAACATAGGACCTACTTTGGGTCTACATGAAGAATTGGTAAAGATTTATCCTCTCCCAAATCTGAAAGTAAAACTATATTTCAGCAGTTTAGATGATATATGGATGGTAAAATATGATGAAAAGATGCTTTGGACTCTAAAAGTTCTGAATTACTACCAATTAATTGGTTGTATAGATTTTGCCATATCCATGTTCATAGGCTCCAAGATGTTAGAGCTTACTAATATTCCTACAAGTAAAGACGTAGGAATGTTTATAATTTCTTTAAGGATACTGGATTTGATTGATGAATTAGATGCTGCATATCTTCAAAGACAGGATGAAAATTATCATCTCACAGACACATTTCCTCAGTATGAAATCTTTGAACCCTTAGCTGATTGGGTTATGACAGAAGGAAGATGCCAGAAAAAGAGATCAATCAGAGTATCTCAATGTATAGAATGAACTATTCAGTATATCAGGATCTATGGCACTCCTTGGGATTTTCAGAGTAATGAAATCCAAAATGTAATTGCTCCTAACCCGTTTGGTCAGGTATACGCTGCAGAAAGAAGGGAATTGTTTAAAATTGCAGGAAGCAAGGAAGAAAGAAAAAAGATGGTACCCTGGTGCATTGATTTTCCAAGGTTGAGGCTACATGAGAAAAGAAAGATACTTCAAGTAGCCGAAGATAAACAAGATGAGCCAAGGGCATTAAAACTAATTACAAATCAAAAGGCATTAATAACAATCATAGTTAAGGCAGGAAATTGGACACTGTATGCCTTATAACTATATTAATGTCTACTAAAGCATGTTCTTCTATGATTTTTGAGTTAGGATGGCAGCAACAAGATGAAATATCCGAGCCATGTATAAACTGGATAAAACATGCAATTGAAATGGAATGTATGCCCATGCAGAGATTTCACATAGAAAATTTAGATGGAATAGAATTACAAGTGGAATCTTATCCATTGATGACTAAGCCAATCAGAGACTCTTTAATGGATATTGAGATAGATCCGATGGCTTTTCCAAGTCTATGGAAACCAGCTCATCAACAAGAAAGGAGAAAACCTCAGCCAAGCATTTTCGAAAGAGGAGAATCTTCAACAGCAAAAGCAGCAGTACAAGAAGATAAGATGGATGTCCAAGAGGCCCCCACATTATACCTAGATATTGAACAAGATGCTCAAGGTCCCACCACTAGTCAAGAAGACGATGAATGGGTCCAAAACATGATTATAGATCCATCTCCTTTATCGAGTCCACATGATTACGATTCGGATCGTAGCCCAAATGGGCCATGGTAACAGTTGTAAATAGCAAGATGCTTTTACTATTTTGTACTCCAAAGTTATTGATTAGACACCGTCGAGATCAGAGATATCCGACAGGACCATCAATAATTTTGATACTTTTCCTTTATGTCATGTTCATATTTGCTTTTGAGTTAGTGCGTTTACTGTATGAGTCGGTTGAGTCGGTCTAAGTTTGTTATAAATAAGACCTCTTAGTCTCTTCAAGGGGCATCGGGTCAGAGAGCGAGTGCAAGTATTAGTCTAGAGAAGTTTAGTGTGAGTCGGAGAAATCCCTGAGAGATATTGTAAGGTTCTGAACTTTCCTCAAAGTTCTATCTGTTGTAAATTTCTGATTTATATAATAGTGAAGCCTTCTGGGCTGCTAGTCCACCGAGACTATTCTGTCAGCTGTATACATAAGGCGATCTTGAGTTATGTCCGTTGAAGTCGAAGGACAGGCATGTGAAGGACGAGGTTGTAGAAGAGCTGCAATTGGTCGCAGTGTGTAGACAAAGTCTATTTGCGGCAGGGTGAGTTCATCGAATGCCTCTCTCTGTTTTGAGTCAGACATCTTTAATCTAGAATTTTGGTATCAGAGCGATAATTCGTTAACCTTGTCCTTCACACGCCTGTCCTTCGGCTTCAACGGACGTAACTCAGGACAGGGCGCAAGAATGAGACCAAATAACTGCAATCTACCCACCAATCATTATCTAATATATGAAGCCTGATCCTCTTCCCCTCCTCTGTCTTGGACTATGTCCACCTGTTCTAATATGGAGTCACAACCATGGCCTGCAATGCTGGCTGTATCTCCAACATCCTCTCCAGTAAGAGAAAATAGCTGGCATATCTAGTATCTGTGGGCTTGAGGAATTTCTTCCTCGAGTGAGCCGTATACATGGCTAAGGAGGCGTGGTGCTTGCAGATAAACATCTGCACATCCCTTACAACTGATACCAAGGAGGATACCCAATCAATATTTCCAATGTATTTCAGGGCATTGTTGAGAGAATGCACACAACAAGGGGTCCAAAATAGATGCCTATATCTGCTCTAAACTAGTAAACCAACTGATATGCACATCGCTGCTGCATTTGTCACAACCTGCACAACATACTGGATGGGGCTTCTTTGGCTTTGATGTCTTTGTCTTACTAGCTTCATCCGTGCATATTTTTTAAAGTGGAGTGCAATGGACTTCAATCTCTGTTCGAAGTTCTACCACTCTTCCAGAGCTTTCTCTGCTGCTATGTTGGTGTGTTTCATGTCTTCTAGGTAGTCCATCTCAATGCTCAAGGGTGAACTCTGTATCTCTTCCAGCTCAAAGTTTAAAAGTACCTTCATCTACAGAACTTGTTTGTGAGTTTCCCAAATTTGTGAGACTGCCTTAGTAGCCTACATCAGAGTAATCTCCTATTACTGAAACTACTCTTGTTCTTGTACTGCCAGCTCTTTTTCTAGTTTCTTTCCTCTTGAAGCTGTATGCTTACTCCATCGGAGTCCATCCCAACTTCTTTCATCTATGGCTACATCTGTTATGTCTTCCAATTGATGAACTAATGCTTGGGTTACTTTAGCTCGCGGCATATGTTGGCATAATGTGATAGCCAATTGTCTACTATAGTGTTAGTCGATTTGGCCATGTCTTCAATTTTACTTAATTTCAATTGAAGCTACTTAAACTTTCAATACTTTGCATCCAATATTGTGCTTTTTTGATCTACTTTCAACATTCTATGTTCCTCAACAAGCCCTTCATGTCAACTAATGAGTTCTGGTGTAAAGTTCTTCAAGTTGTTGACAGGGTCAACATCCCTGGTAGTTACAGGCACCCTAAATGCTAGTTTTTCCTTCTCGTTACATTCTTTACATTCTTTCCACACAATCATATCCTTTTCTTTCTTCTCATTTAGCTTCCTAGTCACCCCATCTTTTGTTTTTGTATTTGTTGATTGCTTTATGCAATGCTTGTATTTCATCATCCGATACATCATTCACGTTGAATGAGAATATAACTCTTCTAGTTTGGTCTTCTTGTAGCTTAAATTTTGTGGAAGCCTTTATTTTAGCTGACTTGTTCTTTTCTCCTTTCTTGGTCTGTTGATTATTTTGTGGCTTATCTATTTGTTTATCTATAGTTTCCTTGTGTCGATTTATTGACTTTTCTTATGTTCCTTTTAGCTCCTTTTCCTTGTCTTCTATATTTATCCAATGTTCCCCCAAGTTTCTGACACGCGGGAGCAGGGAAACGCATGGCGGGGACGTGTGGAGACCACCCCCAAATTTTAGGGAAATTCGAGGGGGGCGGGGGGCGTCGAGGTCATAAAAATTATAAAAATATATATAAATTTTAAAATTATAAATGCTAGATAATAAATATCATAAATCCTAACAATGTAAATTAAAATTTAAAAACTAGCAATTTAATCTAACAATGTAAATTAATCTAACAAGCATGTTACACAGTGACAATTCAACGATCCATTGATTATTGATTCATCATGAACATTTTCAAATTGTACAATTTGTCATTGCAATCTTGATATTTATATTTCAAATTTGATATTTTAATTTCAGCCATTCTAATTGAAAATTTGAATCAATGATATAATATATTGCATGCAAATAGTAAATAGTAAATATTAAAATTTTAAATACTAAGTTTGAAATAGAAATAGAGACTGAAACAGTGAAACATCAATAGACAATAGTAAATTACTAAATTAAGATTGCTCAAAGAGTAAAAAATAGCCATAGGAAAGAGTCAAAGACTCAGTCATTAGTGATCACTGATCAATATTTAGAGTCAAGAGTAAAACTAACATAGTAACAAGTAACAATGGACACTGATAACTAAAAGTAGTTGAAAGAAATCATATCAAAACAAGCATCAAGGAGTCAACTCCATTGATTGGTCCTCTGCATCCATCTGCTGCATGAAGGCATCGAGACCATCAATGGGAATGTGATCATCTGAGTCTGAGTCACTCTCAGGAGTAACCAATGGCACACCAACCAAACCATGTTGCATTTCATCTGGTCCATCCTCCTTGTCTATCTATGCATCGTCCTTTGTATCCACATCCCATCGTACAACAGGTCCCATCCGATACTCTAGTGTCTTCCTGCGTGCAAGACGAAGGGTTTTGTGCACTGCAACTAGCTTCTCAGCTCTCCTAGAGGTAAGTCTATTCCTCTTGATAGAGTGAATGAAGATATAGGTGGGTCAATTCCTCTTAGCTACATAGGAACTAGCAATCTGATACAACAAACGAATAGCAAGATGTTTGATCTTTGGAGCCTCATCCCCATGCATGTCCCACCAACCAATGGGGTCATCCTGGCCTACGCTACGGTTTTCCTTGGCATCATGCTCGTTGAAGGGACCTTTGAGACATGCAAACTGAATCCACTATCTTCGAAGTGTTTGGCCCTCCTCTTCACTATACATCTTTGTAATGGTAGTTCGAAAACCCTTCTTGATCTCCAGATCCTGAATGGGAGCAATTCTACTAGGCCTTGAAATGTACCATTTTGGGTTTAGTGCATAAGCTGCCATGTGCAAAGGTGTGTTCATTCGATCCCACCTACGTTGAATAATGGGTCGAATTTGGTTTGTGTAGAACTCTAAGGAGGGCTCTTTGTGATGAATAACTTCCCTTTCCTTGCCCAACATGCTGTTAAAAGTCTCATAGATTTCTCCAAGGCTAGGAAAATCAGTGTCAGTGTTGCGAATGACCTCAACTATAGGGCGCAAGAATGAGACCAATTAACTGCAATCTACCCTCCAATCATTATTTAATATCTGAAGCTTGATCCTCTTCCCCTCCTCTGTCTTGGACTCTGTCCACCTGTTCCAATCTGGAGTCACAACCCCTGGCCTGCAATGCTGGTTGTATCTCCAACATCCTCTCCAATAAGAGAAAATAGCTAGCATATCTAGTATTTGTGGGCTTGAGGAATTCCTTCCTCGAGTGAGCCCTATGCATGGCTAAGGAGGTGTGGTGCTTGCAGATAAACATCTGCACATCCCTTGCAACTGATACCAAGGTGGATACCCAATCAATATTTCCAATGTATTTCAGGGCATTGTTGAGAGCATGCACACAACAAGGGGTCCAAAATATATTCCTATACCTGCTCTGAACTAGTAAACCAACTGATCTGCACACTACTGCTGCATCTGTCACAACCTGCACAACATTCTCAGGTCCAACCTCCTCTATAGCATCCCAAAAAAGCTCAAATTGAAAAACTGCATCATTGAGCTTCCAAAACAATCAATATTTCTAAGAAAGAATGGCCCATCTACGCATGTAACTATGATGTTAATAAGTGGGCGTTTGGCAATGTTTGACCACCCATCCATAACAATAGAGGAATCTGACCTCACCCATACCTCTTTCATCTGCTCTCTTTGCACATTAATATTGGACACCCGCCTCTCTAAATTCACTGTCCTCACCTTGTGCTCACCTGGGGGCACATATGAGGGTCCCGATGATGCAATAGAACGAACCATCTCCATATAATAAGGAGAACAAGTAACATGGAAAGGAATGCCATTGGCAAAAAGGAATTTTCCAATTGCATCATCTGTATCATCACGGTTAAGCTTGCCATACATCTTTGTAATGGTTGGTCCTATAGCACAAGAACTAGAAACCTTTCTTTTTGACGAAGATGTCTCAATTGGAGGTGGAGGCATACAAGTAGATGGGTTAGCTTTCCTTTTAGAACTTGCATTGTGATCTTCTTTTGATGTTACATTTTGGCTAGAGAATGTGCCCTTAACACCTGCTGCCATTTGCAACCTCATAAGCTCATTTCTTTGCAACAAGGTTAGTTTCGCACACACAAAAACCCCTTTGCCACCAATGCTCAAAAGGTGTTGTCTAACCCGACTATAACTCCCAACCCAAGGATGGCCACAAACATTGCATACCCAATGATGTGATCCACCACCACTTTTCTTGCCTTTCTGGTTGTTTGAGGGAGCATCTACTAGGCTTGCATATAGCAAAAGTGGTTTCTTGGGATCAAATGTCCCCTTTGCATATTGAGCCAATGATTTTGATGGGTTGAGATTGGCATTTCCTTCTCCTTCATTTTGACTTGACCTGGTTGATGAGGGATTTCCACTCCCACTTCCAATCTCTGTCCCAAGTCAACACTAGAGTTACCCTCTATCTGAAAACCATTTTCAGTGTCACTGTCATTGCTGTCACTACTGTTGCCATTGTTAGAGTTGCTCATATTGTTGGTATGAAAATCGAAACTACTAGGTGTAGTTTGATTTTTCAATTTTGGCAACCTGCTGCAACAAAGTATTTATATATATATATATTTTTTTTTATAATTTCATGAATGTTAAAATTTAAAACCTTGAATAATAAAAATAAAACTTAAATTTTTAACATTAACAATTGAATTTCAAAAAAATTAACCAACATTTTTAAATTTTAAAGGCTGAAATAAAATTATAGAGAAACAATTAAAATTTAAAAAAAATTAAATTTAAAAATAAAAAAATATCAAAAATTTAAATTACAGGCCCTACCTTTATAGAAGGCCAACTGCAGTCTCCCTGTGGCCTCTTCTCCTTCAGCGGTGGCCTCCCTGTGGCCTAGTCTTCTGAGTTCTCCCTTCATCAGTGGACTCTTTGTTGCTTGTGGTCGAGTCCTCCGACTCCTGACTCCTTCTTTGCACCCACGACCTTCGGCTCCTTCTTTGCACCCGCGACCTCCGACTCCTTCCTTCAATGATGGGCCTCTACACCAACAGGCTCGGGCTTTCTCTACACCTGACCTCCTTCTTCCTTCAACTGCGGGCCTCTACACGAGCAGGCTCGAGCCTCTACACTAACTTCGGACCTCCTTCTTCCTTCAAGCATGGGATTTACACTTGCGAGCTTCCTTTCCAACAGTCGTAAACTCTCAACGATGGCTGTGTTCAAGCTCGGGCTCGGGCTCACTCAACGACTGCACACTCACACTCTCAGTCGAATGGTAAGAAAGGTTAAAACGTAAGAAAATTTAGGTTTTACTTTTTGTTTTTTTTTAATTTCATTTTTTGTTTATAAAAAAGTGAGCAAAATCAGGGGGGCGGGGGGGGGGCGGCGGCGTGTGCGAGCCCCCCATTTTCGGGGAGGGGCATGTGGGCACCCCCCACAACTGGAGCAAGCTTCAAACATAGGAGGCACGCCCCCATGTGCGTTTCTGCGTGTTTCTTTTTTTTGGGGGCGAAGCCAAACATTTCGGGAGGAGCCCCCAAGCCCGTGGGGCGTGGGGAGCGAGTCCTTGTGGAACACTATATTTATCTGGTCAACTTGCTTTATCTGCTTGTTTCCTAAAGTTCCTCCAACCTTTGCTTGTTCGAGCTCTATAGTTTCTTGTTCAATGGGAGTCGGGGGATTGGATCCCCTTCTACAGGATCTTTTGTTAAGTCTGTTACCTCCTAGACCTATGCTTCAAATGTTACAAAGTCCTTTAACAAAGTGCAACCCTAGGGGCACTTAGGAAGATTACCTAATGTCACCTCAATAATATTTCCTTCTCAAGCTTCGAGGGTTAGCCCAAGTGGTCACAAGTTAGACGTGAGATTTCTCACCACGATGTAGGGGAGGTCAAGGTTTTAACTCTCATCGATTCTCACAGGGTGAGGTGCTTGGAATCATAGTTATCAGAATTGGAACGATCATCAAATCGATCAAGCCCAAAAATCTAAACTAGAACGGAATTGGAAAAAACCGAAAAAAACTAGACCAAAAAACCAGTTGACCAAAACATACATAAAATATTCAAATTTTGAAAAAAACATAGATATTTTACTGCATCCATATGAATCCAAACCATTACACAAATTTGGAAAGTTTCTCATGTATATAGCAAATAAGGGTGCATATAACTAAAACAACAAGATGTGCAATCCATATATGGCCCAAAATACATAAACTAAGAGGCTCTAGATGACCTCTAGAGTCCAAAGAACTTCATGCTACAACAAATATCTACATATCATCAAAATCATTGCCTATATAGGGATCCTATTCATCAATAGCACCCTGTGCCCCCTTCCTCTAGGCTCTGACCCTTGCCTCTACCTCGAATCTCGAAGTTGATCCTCTGAGGATATGTCAACACCTTACAATTTTAATGGAACTTCCTAATTCAAGTGTTAAAATAAGGAAAAAAAGATTCCCATGCTTAATAAGTGATCCTGCTCGAGTAAAAGGTACATTTTTATTAAGGTCACGACATAGGAGTTCGACAATTAGCACTACCAACAAGAAGGTATGTAGAGGGGTTGATGTGCTTGATTAAATGCCATTCCCATGTCCTCATACATGATAGAATCTAGTGGAAACTATTGATTAAGTTGTCATTGATGCCAACATAGGACTTGCAGTGGCCCCTCAGGTTGTCATTGATGCCACCAAGGTCCCCTACAGTGGACAAGCTTGACAAATAGGTATGGATTGGATCATGGACACTTGCACAGGTTTGGTATGGGTTTGATCACCCTTTACCCACATACAATGCCCATCTGGATGATAGGTTTGATGGTTGATTTATTGGACATGCCCCTGCTGTGGTAGCCTGGGATTTGGAGCCCATTCATTGATGGTGTGCGCCTTGTAGCACACGATGGTACAAATGGCCCATTTTGTGGTCATTTGTTGATGAGGTCATGACTTGATGGGGTCATGAAGCCCACACACTTGGTATGTGCCACTTGATGTCCACTGCTTGCACCTTGATGCCCTTGTACCCTTGAAGATGCCCTTCAAGTCTCTAGAACCCCTAACTGTTGATCTTCAAGCTTGATGGAGGTTTTTGATGATATCTGTTCTTATTTGTGTTTAGATGGCGTGATAGGTTGTATCCTTGTGATCATGGAGGTGGAACACATGGCGAACATGCCCTTGGTTTGTTAAAAAAAACATTGGAACACTAAATGGGCCAAATGACCCATTTTGTGGTCATTTGTGATTTGATGGGGTCATGGAACCCTTGGAGATGGTCATAATGCATAAGAAGGTTTAGCACCCACATATATAGTGGTATGATGGCTTGCACTTGATATTGAAAGCCTAGGTGATGGACTTGAAGTCCATAGAAACCATCTTGTTCAAATATTAAATTATATCTTGCATGTGGTGCCCTTGGGTCTTGCTTATTGATGATAATGTATGATTCTTCTTATGGTAAGATGGGATGTTGATGGAGTTGGAGCATGTGGGCATACTTTGCAGACATTTGGTGGTTTGTTACACATGTTATTGGAACTCATGATGATCATGGATATGCATGATGTGGCAGCCCTTCTCAAGTATTTTGCATTTCAAGAAAAATCAAATGACCACATTAAAATGTTTGTGAAACCTTGCAACAAACTTTAAAATAAATTTCAAATGGTGAGGTCGGCCCCATTAAGAGGATTTTGTGATAAAAATAAAAACAAAAATAACAAAAACTTTTATCATGACAGGTCGGCTCAAAATATGATGGAAAACATGTATAAATATCCAGTCAGCGTTCTCATTTAAATACACGATAAACAACATGATTGAGCTCTGATATTCGGTTCTCTATGAGGCAGATTTTGGTGGATTACTTGAAGACTGAGGCAACCAGATAGGAGACCAAGATTTTTCTTTTTATTTATGTTTTTATTACCTCTGAATTTCGGGTAAGTAACAACAGACTGAGGGAGCCGCAGTATAAGTGTAGATGTATGAAGGATAGCTGCAGAAGTTTCTTGGCAAGTGTTGCAAATCAAGTTTCTGATTTAGTTTTGAGTTCAACGCTATGAAGATGTACAGCCGCAGAGATAAAGCAACATGTGTATGTGGATCCCATAGCAGCGAAGTCAGATCATGTGAAGGCACCAAACTGTTTTGGTTGATCTAAACTCAATGATTTGGCCTCCAAAGTTGCACAGTCCAGCATGTTGAAGTTGCTTAGTCCTCATCAAAGATAAAGTCTGATCACTGAAGCTCTTAAAGAGTGATTTCAAGTCCGAAGGTGTAAAGTAGCAGCCTGGAATTATTTTTGCAAATACAAGCTTAATCTGAGGTTGCATAGGTATGTAAGGGAATCTGAATAGTTTAGCAAATTTCACAGTATATTCAAGCCATCTGAAGTTGCTATTAAGGCATATTGAGTTACACAATACATTCACTGTAATGTCCCTTTTTGGAAGTTTGGAGAAAATTACAAATTGGGCAAAATTCGAGCTTAACTAGTCATGACTCTAGAGGGTTCCAACTTTCACCAATTGGTCCCGAATTTGAAATACAATGGTATGTGAGTCTTCAAACATACCAAGGTGGTTTATGGACACTTTGTATCTGAATTTAGACCTCTGCAACCTTGTTTGGGGCTAATGACAGAAAGGCCAAAATTACTAGGAAATTGTGATGAAATCCCCCCTAGGGTGTAGGCCAACTGGGCTTCCCAACTCATGTACGAAACTCCCAAATTTGTAAGCAGAGTATGGGGTCTGATATAATACCTCATGGACTCTGATTACACATGGTTATTAGTTCTGCAAGTTGGTTATAGAGTTCCACATTCATTTGATAACTTTCAGTGAAATTGCTTATGGGGAAATTGCATAACTAGCTCGATTTTGACATTTGAAAGGTAGAGTTAAAGGCTCAGATCAGGATGTGACATATAGAGACCATATACAACAATAAATTGCTTCTACAACATTATTAAACACCAAAGAAATCCCTTCATACAGCTCTTGTATACAACTCATTTAGTATGGGCGTCAAATACATGAAAACTAGTGATATAGTAGCATGGAATTGCAAGAGTTTCACATATGGATTTCTTGGATTTCGACCCACAGAGAATAGGGACATGAAATTACAGAGTAACACATCATATATGGCTGTCATAACATCATCAAACTCAGAGAACTTCCCTCATACAAATCTGATATAAAACTCTTTCCAAAATGGAAGCCAAATTCATGAAAACTAGTCATTCAAGAACATGAGAATGCAAGCCTTTCATACATGGATTTTTGATATTTTGACTTAGAGCATATAGACAGAAGAGTGCAGATCCATCCATCATATACCCAAGCTTGGGCATCAAATATCCTCATCAAAGTGCAAGCACCACTTCAACAAGTGCGCCATCAAATTACAGTTTGGGGGAATGGAAAAGAAGGAATGAGAGAATAGGGAGATAGATGAGAACTCGACTGTATGTACTATGGACCTTCAACCTGAAACTAAAACACCTTCACTGAGCTCCATCAACCAACTTGGAAAGGAATCCAACTCCCTAGAAATTGGTTCACAAGCAGGGAGAGTGAACACTCACCGTGCAATGGGCAAGCAAAAGCTCTCCAAAATGCCAAAGACCAATTAACAAATGATCAAAAGCTATTCTCCTTCCTCATGACATCCTTTTATTAACTTAATGAGGCCTCCTAAGGTCGAATTTCTCTCCATGGGCTTCCTCCAACTCATCTTAGTGGTTTAGTAACTCTCATGACATTTGTCTTCCTCTTCATGCTCCAATTCTTTCCCTAATTCGAATGGCTGCCTCTAACTCCCAAATTTGACCTCTTGGTTGCTATTTGTAGCCTTGTCATGTCAGATTTGTCATATGTCTGCAATCAGGTTTGAATTTGTCATACTTGTCATAAAATCTTTCATCATTTGTTGTCATAGAGTGCATGGAATCTCCTTCCAAGTGGCACACATTGTCTTCTAGTCTCTTCCTCTTCCATGGGAGTTATTCTCCTTTACCTATTTGAATTCCTAAAGTTGCACAGTTATTAAGGCATATGAAGTTACACAATACAAGCTTAATCTGAGGTTGCATAGGTATGTAAGGGAGTTTCTTGGATTTTGAGCTGAATAGCATATTGGAATGACAGTACAGAGCATTACATAATATATGGCTTCCCCAACATCATCAAACTCATAGAAATGTCCTCAATCAAATCTGATATAAAGTTACTTCAATATTGAAGCCAAATCCATGAAAACTAGTTATTCAAGAGCATGGGAATGCGAGCCTCTAACATATGTAATCTTGATATTTAGACTTACAGAGAATATGGACATGAGATTACAAAGCCATACATCATATTTCACAGCTTGGGCATCAAATATACTCAGCAAAGCGCAAGCACCATGTTATCACCAACCTTGTAGTTGCCTATGTGAGATGGATCCAGAATGGACGGTAGAGGGACAAACAACTAAGGAGGTGGAACCAAGATTGCTTCGACTTCCAAATGGATGGCTATCATGCCAATCGAGGCAGTCTTCTATGTTATCTTAGCCCAAGACAACAATGGGGGAGACCCAGATCTACTCCTGATAAGAGAGATCAGACCTAGACACCAGATCAAATCAAATGGACTCGAGGTACGTAAGGTGTAAGGTGATGGAAACCCTAGATCTATGTTTGACGTCACTAGGTGAACCAAGGCTTTGGATCAGGGTTTAGGAGATATGAGATTTGATCCAAGTTAGGACGCGGATGACCTATGAGGTAAATACTAGATCTGGGGTTAGGGTACTAGCAAGAGGTGAAGATATCCACTGCCTTGGGAAACGTGACCAATGCAGAATAGGTGAGAACGGGATTGGGGCTATCTAGTACCAAGGGATAGACTCGAAGGAAGGTATGACAGTGTCAAGGCACTCGAGTCAACAGGAGAAGGTCAAAACGCAAAGGAAAAAGGCAAAAGAGGGGGTAGCGCTAGGGTTGGAGATCAGTGCCTTTCAGATCTAGGGCAATGGAGTCACTTTCTGCCCAACATTGAAGAAAACCCACTGGGTTTAGACTCGATCTACAAACCCAAAAAGTGGTTTTGCCGAAAAAGATCAAATTTTGAGAAAAGAGGGCAACATGGAAGGTAGCGCTAGGGTTTGAAGATCGATGTTTTTCAGATCTAGGGCAACGGAGTCACTTCTAGCTCAGCGTTGAGGAAGACCCACTTAGGGCATGACTTGATCTACAAAACCCAGAAATGATTTGTCGAGAACTCAAGCGGATTGAGCCATAATATTTTTTGGTTTTTTAATGTTTAGGGTTTTAAGATGAAAATGGAAATACAGATGCCAATGGACTGAGATCTGGAAGAGAAGTACTAACCTGTAGATCTTACCTGGAAAACCTTGTAGATGCCTTGATGATGATGATCCCTGCTATCCCGATCAATTTGAGAAAATTTGAGTGAGTTCTATGCCCAACGTTTTGCCCCAAGAAGCCAATGCGTCCTCTCTCCTGCACAACAAACATCAACCATATCATATTTGCTGCATCATGAGAAAAAAACAAGTGCTACAAAAAAATAGCAAGATGAAATCATAGATTGCATTGATGCTAATAAAAACCCCCTGATACAAAACACATCCAAGCCAAGCGAGTTGAGGAAGCCTTGCAAAAACGTCCAAGTTGAAGTTGCCCTCCTGTAGACAAGACAAATGTTTCCCGAAAAATATATAGATCTCACAACAAATACCCAAATGCTAAGAAGCAAAAGATTTTCCAATCACCATCTAAGAACACCCGATGCAAAGGAGATTCAAGAATTTCCATAAGAAAAAGTTTTTCTATTATCCAGATCCAAGAGTCAAAGACCCCCTACAAATGAGAAGCTCTCTCTTTTAAATAGGAATGAGAGAACCAAAATCCTAACCACTTTTCAAATGGGTGGCTAAGATTAAAAGATACAAATGTTCTAATGAATGGTTGAGATGAGCTCAACATACAATACATGGATCGATACAATAATATAATATAAAAGTGGACTAAATCACCCTAGGAGAGGAGATCCCATTCAACAAAAAATAAATGAAGCACATGGTGGGTCTAGGGAGTGTTAACTAACTCCCTTTAACTGTCTCCATGGCACAATAAAAATAATATAATTTTTTAACTGTGAAATTGTGCCTCCAGGAAATCGTGAGCCTCCAAAAGCTCCAAAAAATAATATAATATGCCCGAAAAATAAATGTGGGCCCATCCAAGTGCTTGTTGGGGTGCGCACCCTACGGTCCTTAAGGTGGGTAACTCCGCGGGTTTTTGGGAGTTTGTAAGCGGAATTATGACTCAAAATAGTCTTAGGGGTGTCGGGGTTGAGTCAAAGTCCGCTGTTTGTAATAAACCCATGGTTTAAGTCCAGGGTTTAGGGTTCGGGGTGCCCATGGTTTAAGTCCATGGTTTTGTAATAAGTGCAATGTATAAATAAGCACTCTTGTAAAGAAGTCAGGTTAGGCTTTTGATGTAAGATGAATTGATGCAAAGCTAAGGCTATTTTTGTAAGAGAAGGTTAAGTCCCAGCTGTGTGCGTGGACGACATCTGCAGCTGTGTGCGCAGAGGGTTTGTGGAGATTAAGGAGATCTGCAGCTGTGTGCGCAGAGGCCTGCAGCTGTGTGCGTGGCTTTGAGGACTTGAAGAGATCTGCAGCTGAGTGCGCAGATCAGAACTGTGGTTTTTGTAAAGAGTTGAATAAAACACAGTTCTGTGGACGTAACCTCTACACTGGGGGTGAACCACATTATATCTGGTGTTGTGGTTCTTTTGTGTTGTGTTTTGTTATGTTTTTTTATGCATTGATAAATATATATCTGATAAGTAATATCACTGCTAAAACTCTAACTTCGCTGTGAATTCCCAGTAAAGGGTTAAGCAAGTCACTGTTTGTTTATCTAACTGCGAAGTTATATATGTGAATGTCGAAGCTCTGTGTTGTATGATTACAAGTTATTAAAAGATAAAGGTACAGTAATATCCCTCTTCTGCTTGCAGAAACCTGATTCTGCGGCACCCCATAGCTGTTTCGGGTGAGACTGCAACCTGCTCACAGGTTATTGCCGAAAGGGCCAACACTGTGGGTCTTTTGTTGGTGCGAAGTTAATGGTATAAAACCCGGGTCTGCCCTATAGCCCAACAAATTGGTTTCGTTGCCGGTTGAACTCAGTATCTGCGCAAGAGGGGTTTACGTCGTACCTCGAGGGCTATGTTCTGGAGACCCTCTGTGAAGGAAATCGGTGATTGGCTTGATGAGACTTATCTGAAATTTGCTGAGCAAGAGAACAAAGATCCGCGTCGTAGTGCAAACGACTTTTTACAAAGGTATGTTTTTTGTGATGTTTATGAAATTTTCTTTGGTAGTATCCACATAGAGTTGCACCAGTGGTTATCCAGGTTGACAGAGAGAAGGACGAACTTCCAAGAAGATCAGTTCCCTGCTTGGAACCCCGCAAGAATTAATATATTGAAAAGGGTGAACAACGAGATATCTCGAGTTGTTGATTTCTGGACGACGCGAACCCTTGAAGCATTCGTGATGGAGTTCGCCATCGACACGAGTACTTCCTTTAGTGAAGCCGAGCGGCAGTTTTTCAAGGGACCAAGAGGTAAGTTTTTGAATTCATTTAGTTTGAGAATTAAAATGCTATTAGCTGAAAAAGGTATATTACTCATTGAATCAGACTGTTAGACTTAGTATTACTAACCTATGTTTGCAAGTGAAAATACCTTCGACGAGCAAAGTGGTTTGCTGCGAAGTGGCAAAAGGTACAAGAGAGATTTTGGATCCTATTCCCTAGGTTAGCATACTGAGCATTCCCCTGTAAATCCCGCAGATTCAGAACCCGAAGAAACCCCTTCTGTTGGAAACCCTCCGGTAACCCCGCAGACCTGTTATCCCTGAGAACCCGTCGCAGTCCGAAAGTCACCCTAGCCCGACTATTCCTGTCGCAGGTCAGTCTACCCCAGTAAGTTCCCCCCCGCCTACTCCCACTCCCCCTCCAACCCCCCCTAGATCCACTATGGCCCACATGCATGACGATATTAAGCTCCCTGTTTTCAAAGGAACTGGATCAGAGGATCCAGAACAGTTCTAGTTTTTATGTAAAGCAGTGTGGACTGTTAAGAACATTACGGATCAAGATACAAGAAGGGCGCAGCTAGTCACTTCTTTTAGAGACCGCGCCTTGACCTGGTTCATGAAGTTTTCCAGCAATCAGAACCATGTCTTGACTGATATAAAAGCAGCAATGATAAAGGAATTTAAGAAGCCGAAATCTGAGTCGCAGTGTATCACTGAATTGAAAGAGATTCAGTAGAGGCGCGGAGAATCCGTGTGGGACGTTGATCAGAGGTTCAAAGTTCTGCTAGACCAAGTCAGTTTCACCATTGGACCTGCGTAGCACAAGGAATGGTTTATTGCAGCATTGCTACTGCATATCAGAACTCCACTCATGCAACAGAAGGTTGCTGACCAACAAGAGGCTCTGGAAATCGCGATGAAGCTTGAAACCGCTCATGTCGAGGATAATTCTGGTCTAACTCAAATTCAAGCGCAGTTGGCATCGATGGCTCTGGAGCTTCGCGATATGAAGAAAGGGAAAAACGGTTGCGAAGAGGTTTGGTGTACACAATGTCGGACAGAAGGACATGCCAAGGAACAGTGTCCTGTGGTAAGAAATTACCTGAATACTGGTGTGCCAAACCCGTTTAACCCGCCATTTCTATATTGTGAGTTCTGCAGAACAACCGGCCAGCATCGACCTGAAGACTGCTATCTGCTACAGAGGTATGGGCAAGTACTGAAGAACCCCTATTGTAAATTCTGTAAGTCCGTAGGACATAATGAAGATGAGTGTCGCAGTTATGACCTCATGAGAGAGCGCACCTACGACGCCTATCGGGTACAAAATGAGGGACCGAGCAATGATGGCTATGGTTACCGCGGTGGTGCATCAGGTAGAGGTGCTTTTGGAAGTTGTGGTCGTGGTGGTACGACCGGAAGAGGCAGATGCCAGGTTGTGTGTTACAACTGTAACCAGACCGGGCATCTAGCGAGAGACTGTCGGAACCCAACTACGACATGTCGGTATTGTCGAGCAGTAGATCATGTGATCGAGCAGTGCCCGCAGCTGATAGCTAAGATTCAGGAACGAAACAGTGCCCCTACTCAGAATATTCAGATGATTTCTGTCGAGCAAAGACCTGGCCCAGCCATCAATGTTGTTACCCGGAGTGGCGCTACGACGCACATACAAAACAAGGAGAAACAGCCTGACGAGGTTTGGGTTTGTAAGGCCCTAGAGAAAGTCCCATCATTTGATATTGAAAGAGAAAAAGAGACATTCATGGAAGCCAAGAGATTTTGCTGATCCTAGCACATCAGTAGCACCTGCGCAACCACATCAGCAGCAGGCGCAGCCGCAAGAAGCTTTGACGGATAAAGTAAGTACACTGTTCTCCTTTTTATAGAGTTGCCTGAAGCTCTTAAGAAATCAAAATGCTTTAAGTGAGTTGCAGAAAGTTATTGCTTCCTGCGAACCTCAGCAAAGTTCTGGTCAGGCAAGAGCTGTTCATAGAGTCAGAAGAACTGGTAGGGAAATGAGGTTGAATGCTCAGATAGGAGAGTATGAGATGACTGATATGACCTTGGACTTAGGGTCAGAAGTAAATGTCTTAACCAAGCAGACCTGGGAACAAATGGGAAAACCTACCCTTGATTGGTCCCCTATACAGTTGAGATTAGCCAATCAGCAGAAGATTGTGCCCCTAGGACGATTCCCTAATGTCCCAGTAGATATTGATGGCGTCTGTACTGTAGCAGACTTTGAAGTTATTGAGATCATTGACGACAGCAACCCCTATCCAACCTTGCTAGGTATTGAGTGGGCATTAGACAATGATGCAGTCATTAACCTTAAGAAGAGACAGATGACCTTCGAAGGGAAAGATTTGAGTCATAGTACCACTGGACCCCTCACAAGGAGAAAGGCACACAAAACCCCTCAGAGACGAAGATCAGAATGTTCTGGATCACATCTACAACATCACAGCTAAGGAAGAAGATTATGTTGATCCTACTGCCGAAGGTATCATGGATTGGCAGTGTGACAACTCCTGCATGACAGATTCAGATGACGGTCTAGAGAATTGGCAGAACAGACTGTATGAGCTACATGGACACCGATGTGCAAGAATTACCAAGTCTCTCAGATGGCTTGGTGCACAGGTAAGAGTCCTACCTATTTTTGATGGCTTGTCAGACCCAAAACAGTTTATTGTACAATTCTCAGAACAGATACCCGATTCACAGAAAATGGAGACTCTGGATTCAGCATTCAGAGCCACAGCAGCCAGATGGTGGAATGGCCATAAGAAGTACATTCCTACTTGGGAAGCTTGTCAGAAGTTCCTTTGCCTGAGATTTATGGATCAGCCCCAGGAGGTGCGAAGCAGGTTTAAAGGAAAGACTAGCCCTCAGGAACATTTGGCACAATGCTATGAAGCCTGGAAGTGCGTACCTCGTGAAGAGTGGGTACATAGGTTTGTGCATACTCTGGAACCGATAGCAAAGAACTGGTATGCGGAGGCTGAGCTCCGCCAGGATACTGTAAGTTGGGATTGTCTTGTTGATAATTTTGTGTTGACCTTTTCTATTGATGAGGTTTGTCCTGTTTTGGATGCAGCAGTTAGGCTAATCCATACTAAAGTCTTTGATGCCCAAGAGGTAGCAGAATACCAACCTGACTGGAAGCAACAGGAAGCTAATGCAGTGGAATGTTATAACCTCGCAATTGACGAGGATGACGATCCGCGCAACATTGACATTCCTGAGTCGGAAGGACACTGCGAAGTACATGGACCCGCAGTCGAAGCACCTGAAGTGACTCAGCCCCTGAAGACGCGAACCGTAAACATTGGATCAGAAGAACGGCCTAAGTATGCCACCATTGGAGATTATTGGGATGAAGAAATGGCAAGCAAAGTGACCCAACTTCTCCACGAATATCAGGACCTATTTCCAACGAAGTTTTCAGAGATGAAAGGTATCCTTGGTGATATTGGTGTGATAAAGATCCCTTTGAAACCTGATGCGAAGCCTGTGAAACAACGCCCTTCTAGGTTGAACCCTAAGTATAAGGAAAAAGTTAGGATGGAGCTGGATAAGATGCTTGCTGCAGGAATCATTGAGCCTGTTGAAGAATCCGAGTGGGTCAGTCCTATGGTGGTGCAAGAGAAGAAGACTAAGGGTGAAATCCGAATCTGTGTTGATCTAAGGAAGCTGAATGATGCTTGTCTACATGATCCTTTCCCCACCCCCTTTATAGATGAAGTGTTAGACAATGTCGGGGGTCAAGAAGTGTACTCTTTTACTGATGGATTTTCAGGTTACCATCAGATCAGAATTGCTCCAGAGGATCGACATAAGACAACCTTTTCTACAGAAATGGGATCCTTTCAGTATACAGTTATGCCCTTTGGATTGAAGAATGCACCTGCTATGTTTTCTAGAGTAGTCATCTCTGCATTTAAGGAATTTATACATAAATTCTTAGAAGTTTATTTTGATGATTGGACTATCTTTGGCTTACTAAAGGACCATATAGCTAGTTTGAGACTTATGCTGGACAAGTGTAGACAACATCAGATTTCCTTGAACTTAAAAAAATGTATCTTTTTGTGCACCTTTTGGAATTTTGCTCGGTCATATTGTCTGTAAGCAAGGACTGATGATGGATCCTGCGAAGATAGCTATTATCGTCAACCTGCCACCTCCGAAGTCTGTTAAGCAACTACGCACTACACTTGGTCATACTGGATATTACAGGAAATTCATTAAGGGATATGCTCAGATCACAACCCCTATGGAAAAACAGTTGAAGAAGGATATTAAGTTTGAATGGACACCTTAGTGTCAAGCAAGTTTGGATATTTTGAAGGAAAAGATGGTAACTGCTCCCATCTTAGTATTCCTTGACTGGAATAAGGAGTTTCATGTGCATGTTGATGCATCCTCTATTGCTCTGGGTATAGTATTGGCTCAGTCGGGTGAAGGTAATATCGATCACCCTATTTCTTTTGCAAGTCGAAAATTGTCTACAGCAGAGAAAAATTATACTACGACAGAACGGGAAGGTCTAGCCATGGTGTATGCACTGCAGAAGTTTCGCCATTATCTACTAGGGTCTCATTTTAAGATGTTCACTGACCACTCTGCTTTAAAGTATTTGGTTAACAAACCTGTGCTAGGGGGAAGGATATGCAGATGGTTGATTCTGTTTCAGGAATATGACTTTGAGATCATCGTTAAGCCTGGAAGACTTAACCTAGGCCCTGACCACTTGTCGAGGCTCGAGTCAGGAGAAGAACCCACCAGTTTGGACGAAGGTCTTCCTGATGCCCAGTTGTTTGCCATCCAGATGGTCGACGAATATTTTCAGGATATTGTTCAGTATTTGTCTACAGGGTTTCCACCTGTTGAGATGACAACACAGCAGAAGAAGCAGCTGGTGGTGAGAGCAGCCGACTTTACCTTAATATCAGGACAACTGTATAAGATGGGACCAAACAAAATACTGCGCAGGTGTGTCTTGGAGCACGAAAAACCACTGATTTTGGCTGAGGCACACTCTGGCGCAGCAGGAGGTCACTATGCAGGCAAAGCTACGGCACAGAATATTTTGACAGCCAGATTGTGGTGGCCCACAATTCATAAGGATGCAAGAGAATATTGCCACAGCTGCGACATCTGCCAAAGGACAGGCAAACCATCCAGGAGGGATGAGATGCCTCTAGTGCCGCAGGTAACTTTACAAGCATTTGATAAGTGGGCTATTGATTTCGTTGGCCCTATCAATCCCCCTGCGAAGAAATCAGGGGCAAGGTACATCATTACAGCAACTGACTACCTTACTCGTTGGGCCGAAGCTCAACCAGTCAAGAACTGTAGCGCTGCCACAGCTGCGAAGTTCATCTTCGATAATATCTTGTCCAGATTCGGGTGTCCTAGAGTTCTTATGAGTGATCAAGGATCACATTTTCTAAATAAGACTATTGAAGTATTGACTGAAGAATTTCAAGTGTATCATCAGAAGAGTACTGCCTATCATCCACAAGCAAATGGCACTGTCGAAGCTTTTAACAAGATCCTTGAGCATGCTCTGACGAAGGTTTGCAATGTTAACAGAAATGACTAGGATCTTAGAATTCCAACAGTGCTATGGACTTATAGAACCACATGCAAGAAGTTGACAGGCCACACCCCTTTTAGGTTGGTCTATGGAAAAGAAGCAGCCATGCCCATGGAGTACATTGTTCCTAACCTCAGAATATCTGCTTTCACAGAGATGGATGATCCAGCTGTAATGACCGAAAGGCTGACGAAGATACTAGAACTTGAAGAAGACAGATTTATTGCAGGGTTCCAGCAGCAAGTGCAGAAAGCTCGAGAAAAAGCATGGCATGATAGACACATCAAGAAGAAGCAGTTCCAGCAGGGTGATCTTGTGCTCTGCCTCTTATATGACAGCAAATTCATGAAATTCCCCGGTAAGTTCAAGACACATTGGAAGGGACCATACATAGTGCAGAAAGTTACTGATGGTGGCGTAGTCCAGTTAGCTAAGTTGATTGGAGAAATTTTACCTTCTATGGTAAATGGCAGTCGATTAAAGAAGTACAGGGACAGGCCGGGACCTCCTAATCAGAAGTAACACCTTGAAGGAAAGTCTAAATACCAAGAAGGAAAGTCTAAATACCAAGAACAGTTGAAATTGGATACTAGACTTTAATGAAGCTGTTCTCAAAGCTACGAAGTATGGAAGACTGTCAAAGTTTGAAGGGTGAAGTTCGGTTGCCGCGTGGGTCAGGTTGGGTCGAAGGTATTCGTCAAGGTGAAGCTAAAGTTAGTGGTTATGTCAAAGATCAAAGGTGTGTCGCAACCTAAAATGTGACGGATGGGACAAAATAGACTTGGCGGCGCTGGCACGAGCACTGACCTAACTGCCTGTAATGATGAGATTTTGGGAAAATCTAGCGCCGTGTGGACAGGATTTCCGCCACTCCATCAGATTCGGCGTCATTAATGCACCATGATGACGGATTCTGTTGAGGGATTCTATAAGACGCTACACCGGCCTGCGACTCCTGCATTGTGCCTTTCCTTGAGTTTCTTCAGTTAGAACTATGTCGAATGATCGTGAAGTCCAGGAGTTATTACGAGAGGTCAGGGAGAGAGGTCTGCTGAACCTTCTGAGCAATCCACCCGTGCAGCCATGTTCGACCAAGGCACAAAGAAAGGCAAAAGTTCGCTCTAAGAGGAAGGAAGAAAGGCAGAAGTGCGCTCTAAGTCGCACGAAGAAAAGCACCGGTCTTCACAGGAAAACTCTGAAACATCCCAAGATGTATCCTCCTGGTTTGGCAGATGCATCTTGACACACAATTCTGGGGACCCTAAGTTGTGGATGGTCAAATGTTCGGCAAGCAGATCGAAGGATGGGGTCGCTGATAGATCCAGTAGGTCTTAACCAGCATACATATTACGAAGGAAAGGAACAAGCAGCCGACAACTGCATGTATGGCTTCAGTAAGCAGCGCACAATGTTCGCCAACAAGATTCTACCACCAGAAAAGCAGATGAGTGTCCCGGGACGGGACACTGGTGAGTCTTAGGGGCCTGTTGGGGCGCGCACCCTACGGTCCTTAAGGTGGGTAACTCCGCGGGTTTTTGGGAGTTTGTAAGCGGAATTATGACTCAAAATAGTCTTAGGGGTGTCGAGGTTGAGTCAAAGTCCGCTGTTTGTAATAAACCCATGGTTTAAGTCTAGGGTTTAGGGTTCGGGGTGCCCATGGTTTAAGTCCATGGTTTTGTAATAAGTGCAATGTATAAATAAACACTCTTGTAAAGAAGTCAGGTTAGGCTTTTGATGTAAGATGAATTGATGCAAAGCTAAGGCTATTTTTGTAAGAGAAGGTTAAGTCCCAGCTGTGTGCGTGGACGACCTCTGTAGCTGTGTGCGCAGAGGGTTTGTGGAGATTAAGGAGATCTGCAGCTGTGTGCGCAGAGGCCTGCAGCTGTGTGTGCGGCTTTGAGGACTTGAAGAGATTTGCAGCTGAGTGCGTAGATCAGAGCTGTGGTTTTTGTAAAGAGTTGAATAAAACACAGTTCTGTGGACGTAACCCCTACACTGGGGGTGAACCATGTTATATCTGGTGTTGTGGTTCTTTTGTGTTGTGTTTTGTTATGTTCTTTTATGCATTGATAAATATATATCTGATAAGTAAGATCACTGCTAAAACTCTAACTTCGTTGTGAATTCCCAGTAAAAGGTTAAGCAAGTCACTGTTTGTTTATTTAACTGCGAAGTTATATATGTGAATGGCGAAGCTCTGTGTTGTATGATTACAAGTTATTAAAAGATAAAGGTACAGTAATATCCCTCTTTTGCTTGCAGAAACCTGATTCTGCGGCACCCCATAGTTGTTTCGGGTGAGACTGCAACCTGCTCGCAGGTTGTTGCCGAAAGGGCCAACACTGTGGGTCTTTTGTTGGTGCGAAGTTAATGGTATAAAACCCGGGTTTGCCCTATAGCCCAACAGTGTGCAACTACTGGAGAAGAAGTGGAAGACATCACCCTCATCATCAGAACTCATCCCATGCCATTTCCTTGCCTCAGTAGCCCAAATCGAATTCTTTAGTAGCCAGTTTGAATACTTTTTATCTGCCTTGGGAAATGTGATATGCCAGAAACTGCCTCATAGGGTGCCTGCGTTATCCAACTGAGCCCACCAGGCTCTTTGGGAGGGGGGTAATATGGTACAATCAAGTGGCTGGACACCCTCTTCCTCATACAGCGCCCTACGAGATCCAAGAAGATCATCTCCCTGCTCAGACAGGCCATCCAGTATAGTAAAACTGCACTAGAAGGGTAAACTGATCCTAATCATCTCTACAACTGCCTGGAACTGAAAACAAGCTGTCTCACTAGACTCAGAGAGTCCAAATCCATCTAAGGTGTATACTCATATGTAATGTCCTCTTCTGCTTAGGCATTGAGGACCAACCCGCTAACCTATGTGATTCCTGTAGGTTCGAGCGGGTACTGACAGTTAGGGAATCAACTGAAGACTGATGCCATATACAAAAGATCTAGGGCATCAATATTATATCATCATTGGGTCGAAGAGGGCCACCAGAGCCAAAGGCCACCTGCATGCATGACATTTGAGCATTATTTAATGATGATGCACCCGATTAAGTCTCCATGCGCATGCATGCAAGTCAATTGCAAATTAGAAGTTAAAGTGACCTAATTAGGTCAAAAGTTAGGGTTTTCGCAATTGAAAGTTATAAAAGAATGATAAAGTGAATGGAGAAGACACTTATGTGATTATTGATTTGGGGAATCGAATTGGAGAGCTCAGCGAGCTAAGTTGGGGTTGAGCACATGTTCAGCTAACTAGTGTATTTCGGCAACGAAATCTATTTGCCCTAGTTTATCATCAGGTTGGATCATCCAGGTTCAGCACTAGTTCATCATCAGGTTACATTTAGCAGTTATTTCGGGAGGTTGATTATTCATCCAGCCGGAAAGTTCCACCATCACACCGTGTCACCGTGGTTAGAGACCAAGCAAATCGTTTTCCTATCTACAAGGTTCAGAACTTCTGCATGTTACTTCCATTCATCCAGGAGCACCTCCATTACCCTTCCCTTAGAACAAAGGACCGTTCAGTCTGAGTTTCCAGCGAGTTATCATCAATGCTCCCTTTTCTGTTGGTGCTATTCTGCATGGGCGAATTGATTTGAGGAGGAATTCACGTTTTGAGCTAGTGTGCCTCTGTTTCTTTCGCATGCTACTTCCATCAACATCAGAGGGGTATTATAACCCTAGTGCATATCATATGGGCTTTCAGCAGCTGTTTATTTATTATTCTGGAGCATATACAGTTTGAGAGGAGGGCGCATTCACCTGTGGAGGACAATTTGGTTTATCTCCCTGTTGTCCGCCGATTGCACACCAGCAGCAAAAATCTTTC
>LPNX011091348.1:180546-232115 GCA_001517045.1 Pseudotsuga menziesii | reverse complement strand
GGAGTCAATGAAGCTGAAATGCGCCAGAGAATTAAACATAAGTCTAGAAATCAAGCTAGTGAATGTTAGGTGATGCAAGTGCTCTTGGTAGGTTTTAAGTTTTTTATGTGTTCTTGATGAAGGTGTCAATGAAGGTTTATCAAAGCCGGGAGACTCTTCTAAGTTCCCTCCGTTGAAGACATGTCGGGCCCGCCCAGTATCCCAGGCTGGTATCGCAAAGATTGACCAGCTAGCCGAGAATCTAAGACAGCGGCAGGTTCCGGCGCCTCTACTAGGAAGTACTTTTGGAAGAATCCCTACAACGCCAGTGCGTTGGTTACGGGGTGTTAAGTATTATTAGGTTACTCTTGCAGGGTTTAAAGATCTAGTGTCGTTTCTGGGTACTCCGATCTGAGATCGGTCAGAGCATACTCCGGCAAGGAGAGAACGAAGTTAATTAATTAAGGGGTGTGTGTTGCAAGTTTTATTAAATTAATTAATTAGGACTCTCCAACAGAGAGCGCTCTTGACCCCGTCTTATGACAGTGGTTCAAGAGACTTATCTAATCTAAGATGCCTAATGCAGGGATATGCAGTTCTATGAATGCTCTCCGATAGAGAGTGCTCTTGACTTGTGTTACTGCAAGTTCAAGAGTCTAACTTAATTTGTTAAACTTGAAAAAGACATAGAACATAAAAAATCTAACTACCCAAGAGTCTCTTTCAGGCTTTTTGGGGCCTTAATCGAGAAAGCAAGGGGGTAAGTATACAGTAAGAACTTATTCAATATTTAATCAAACAGTCAAATCAATACTTTTACTTCATTTTCAAAACATAATGAATTAATCAAAACATGAACTACTTGATTATGATTATGCAACTTATCTTACCCCATCCTATCATTAGCAATTTAAACCAAAAATGAAAAGCATGACAATGAGACGATACAGGCTTCCCCCAAATGGGGGAAGAAGGGTGTGGGAGCCGTAATCCCACTCGCTTTTTTATTAATTTTTACAATTTTGATGGCTTTTATTTTTTGCCTTTGCCTTGGAAGAACATGGAGAGAAAGGGATAGAGAGAAGAGGGAAGATTTGTCTTTTTTGTTCTTGCTTGCTTCCTTGCTTGCTTAAGGCCCTTTGGGCTTTTCTCGATTCTTCCTGCAAATAAGAGCTTTAAACAATTCAAACATTATGTGTTACTCAAAAATTTAAAGACAAACTACAAACTAAATTCTCAAAAAAGAGGGTAAAAACCAGCGGTGAAAGAAAAGGAAAGAGAGAGGAGAAAAACCAAGAAAAGGGAGAGAGAAAAGGTGAAAAAGAGGGCTGTCCTAAATGTGAAAAAGAGGGCTGTCCAAAGGCAAAAAGAGGGCTATAAAACAGTAAAAAAAATGGCAATGAACAGTCAAAAGAGGGCTGTCCACAAGGAGGAAAAAGAGGGCTGTCCAAAGCATGAAAAAATGGGTGAAAACTAGGTAAAACGAGGGTTGTCCAAAGAGAAGAAAGAGGGTTGCAAAGCTGAGTGAAAAGAGGGCAGCGAAAAGTCAAAAGAGGGCTGTCCACAAGGAGGAAAAAGATGGCAGCGAAAAGGAAGGAGGAAAGGCGAGCCAAACAAGGCAAAGAAAGGGAAGCCAAAGGATGGAAAGAAGTAAACTAGGGCTTCCTAAGTCACCGGTAACCAAAAGAATTTTAAAAAAGAATTTATGAGATGGAACTTGAAGCAAACAAAGACTCTTAAAGCCTTCTTCTTGGAAACGTCCAAGTTACTGTAGATCGTGCAAAGAAACCAATGTTAAAAGAAAAACTTGTGATCTTGAAGATGAGCTAGATGCAACCGAGCTCACACCCTTCTCCAAGATGGTAGATCCTGTCCAAGATCAAAACACTTCAAACGCCCAGTGAGATCAATCAATTAGCATGCTAATAAATATAAAGACTCATCAACATTAATATAACTGAATATGTCTTGCTCATGAAATCTTTTAAATAAACTAGCATAATCAACCAACTTAACAACTGTAAATGGAAGATTTTACGTTCTAAACAGTAGAATTCTAAAACTAATTGATTAGATCATATATGAGCATTTGAAATGAAATAGATGGACAGAAATCACCTCACAAAATTCATTCACCACAAGTACTGAGTTGCATGGACCTCCAAAGTCTTGATTTTATTCCAAAAGATGAGCATAAGCCATTACAAATTCTTACAGAGTAAGTTTACAATCAAAGATCCATCATAATAGAGCTGAAAGAGCCTCTTTTTAACAAATGAGAGAGTGCTAAAACCCTAAAATCAAAAACCAACCCTAACCAGCTTAGCCACCTAACAAAGAGCCCAGACCTAAACCGGAGAACCGAGAGTGAGGGGAGGCCTCCACCTAGGCAAGGCGCCCCCACTCCAAACCTAAAAGGAGAAAACAAGCCAAGGATGAGGCCACATGTGTGAGTCTGGATGTAGGTAAGCTCATCCTTTAGGTCTGGCAGGAGCCTGAGCTAGGTTTGGGAAGCCCACTGATGGTGTAAGCTTCAGTCTTCACCTCGATCAAATCACCGGACCAATGAGAGCTCTCCATCTCATCTTTAGCTGGAGATGACATGTCTGATAACTGATAATAAATCAATTGCTCTCTTAATGATGACTGAAGCTGAGTTATGATAACTCCAATCATCATAAGTGTTCCATGAGATGTCATTTAACCTTTTATTTTATTAAATTTGGATTAATTTGGAGAGTTTTAGTTTTCTCCAAAATAATCATTTTTTTTAATAAAAATCATTTTTTTTACTAAAAATCACTTTTTTACTAAAAATCATTTTTTTACTAAAAATCATTTTTTACTCAAAACTGATTTTTTTGAGTAAAAAGGCATTATGTGTCTGATTGTTGATCTGAAAGTTGGTTCTGACTGGCTGGCTGATCAAGAATGATTTTTGGCTTAAGGTTAGAGCCTTCAATCACTGAATTCTGAGTCCGGATCATGAACGGGTTTTTTCCATTTAATTTATGGGAAAATTAACCCAAAAAACTTAGGAAAATTAATTAAAAATTAAAAAATAATTTTTCAGTGTTCGAAAAAGATTTTTTCGAATTTTTTTTATTTGTCCAGATGACTTAGGACATGACCATGATCTATTTAAATAATGTCTAGTAGGCTTATAACACTCAGTTGGGCTCTAATAACCCCCTAAGGCCCAGAATTCAACATCAGGCATTCCAGCTTTGGAGGAAGCGGGAGAAAACCTCGTCAATTATACTCGGCTGAAGGCAAAGCATAATTGTCAGGGGCAAAAAACTCCCTGGAATACCCTATTTGAGATTCTACGTCTCAGGAGACCAAACCACTCAAAAATATCCTACTAGCACATTTTATTACAAACCCCGCGGGGCCATGGTCAAAATTATTCAAATAAAAAGGTGACTAGCCAATATTGGCTAGACAAGCAGACGGATCAACTGATACACTGGAATCAGACTTTGAACAAGTCTGTCAACTGGCGGCTCCTCAGGTAACCCAACTTATGGTACAAAAAGTTGGATAACACTCCCTATTCCTCCGGCAGAATCCTTGCATGTTGGGACCATCCTCTTCACCATCAGCTGATCTATATACCGGTATGTACATGCATTGATTTCTCCTATTTTATAGCATCTCAGTATTTTCTAGGGCACAAATTTGCGTTCAACTGCATGCATGCAAGATCAAGGTTTGCTTTCTTTCCTATTTTATTGAGACATAAGTGTATTAGCCATCTATAGTACACACATGAAAAGAAAAATGCCAGTTTGGGATATTACATCATACCCCCTCCAGGTCTTTGCATGATTATCTACAATATCCAGATAGACAAAATAATAATCGGTAAATGACCATATAACCAGAAATATAACTCAGGCTAGCATCCATATGCTGCAAGTGTTCAAAGGCTAAGATATGCTCTACAATTCATTTAAGTAACAATTATAACAAGTAGCAATCACTTCACTGGCGGTCTATCAACCAAATATATAGGGTTTCATTTATTAATCATAACTCGGACCAGACTTTCAAGATCATACTCACTTCATAGTTGTAATCAATTTGCTAGTGAAGGGTGAGGGCTAAAAATTCACAAGGCTAGGCCAAGGGGTGACTACCAACTTGACATTGTGACACTTTTGATATGGAAAGGGGATACTCACTCTAGCATATGACAGACAAGCAACAACAAAGGTGATGGCAGTGCCTCACAAATGGGTTAGTTACTTCAGAGGTGCTTATTCACCTTGACAAATGCTCACAATCCAACTCAATACAAGTAAGGCCAACAATCCTTAGATATAACTTTTAGGAACCATTGCTTTTTTGGGCCTTTGACTTTCCATAGCCTTGGTCCATGTTTTTATTACACGGATTTTTATTATTTAGGCTTTATGCATTCATGTATGTTGAAAAACACTACTTTTCATGAATGTTTTAAGATATTCTTTTCATTGTACTTCAAAGCCAATTTCATTAGGCTAGCCTTGCATTCATGTATGTTTAGAAACATTACTTTCATGAATGGGCTTTTTTCATAAGATATTCATTCATTTCCAAATACATTGTATTGATGGCAGCGCTACTTGTTTCAGGTTAGCCAACACAATCTAGGAAACTCAGAGCCGAGACACAAATAACAGGGAGGCTTGTCCAACAAAGGCTCTAGTGGGGAAAGGTCCTCCATGCCATAAGTCAAGGAGTAGGTCGGGTTGAGAACATAACTAGAAGGTAATGGATGGGTGGAGACAATGAATAATGAAACCAACACTAGCAAGCCAAACTATGGTGAGAATGACTACCTCTATTCTCCCTAAGGAGGGTAAAATCAATGAGTAAAGATCAAGAACTTCCAGGTCTGAGTAGGGACATAAATACATAATATCAATACATACAAGTCCACATATTTATATGACCACCAAATCATGACACTAAATGCTAATACATGTCACACGAATGAGTATAAGAGCAAATGATAACCATAACACAAGATAATATAAGCCGAGTCATAAACATGTAAATAATCCATCTGAACCAACATCAGTCCAATGAGAAAACACTGATACAACTCTGGGCACCAATAACTGCTTTGTAAATAGATAAAATGACTACATCAGTCTCCAAATCTGAGTGTTCTGAGACTTAGTCATGGCATGGGATAGTACTATAGTCCATCAATCAAATCATGATCCATCATAGACACTCATCTTAGCATTTCATATGTAGGGGGAACTGGCTGAAAAATGTACTGAAATCTGAAAAATAGAATATGGTAGCCCGGCTACTATATATGTGATAACACACCACTCCAACAAGTGCGCCCTCAACTTGAGAGTGTGGGGGAATGGAGAAGAAGGAATGAGAGAATAGGGGAATAGACGAGAATTCGACTGTATGGTCCTTTCAAACTGCAAATAAAACTCCTTCATTAAGCTCCAATGAGAGGTATGGATAGCCTCTTCATCAACCAACTTGGAAAGGAGTCCAACTCCCTCGAAATTGGTTCACAAGCAGGGAGAGTGAACACTCACCATGCAATGGACAAACAAAAGCTCTCCAAAATGCCAAAGGCCAATTAAAAAATGATCACAAGTTTTGGAGAAAGTAATGTCCCTTCTTGGAGTTTCGGAGAAAATCACAAGTTGGGAAAAATTCGAGCTTAACTAGCCATATTGAAAATGAATAATTTTTTTTTGCTCTGACCTCAGCATTGTTGCTGTAATGGTCCTTGATTCTTGAATTTTATGCTTTTATTAATTTACTGTTATGATCAATTTTGGATAAATATCTAATGTTGAAGACCCATAGCTGTTTCTCTCTGCATATAAATTGTGCTTCTAGCTATACCAGTTTTAATTGTTCCCTTACTGTTTGGATATTCAGCATCACCAGCATAATATATAACCTCTTTGGAGGCACTGCCATGCTTGCAATATCATCTAGTCTATCTTTTTGCTAATGTTTAGCTGTTTCTTTCAAATCGATCAAGTTTGGCTCTTTCTTTCTTTAGAATAACCGCTAGTTAGTGTTGCTAATTGTGCAGTTCTTTATAGTATTTACTATTGAATATATTCTTCTACTACCAGGAAAAACCTTAATTAATGTCATTGTATATTTGTAACATTCTCTCAGTGATTCAATCAGGTTAATTTACCCTTATGAGGGAAGATTCCGTCTTGTCTAGTGCAAATGTAACTTCTATACCTTTCTTGACTTTTAATCTTTGTGTTCAAGTTCGATAATGAACAAGTCATATTCCGCATCCATCAATAGCCCACCATTGATGTTTATTATTTGTACTTTGTTGCAGATTTGGAGTAATTTTGCAGTGATCAAATCAACAAATATGGGGTTCCGCACATTTTTAAGATTGATATTGGCAGCTATTGTGTGGTGTGCAGCCTATGGTGCAGTAGCCATTGTTAGTTTATTCCTTTTGTTCCAAACTGCTTCTTCATACGTTCTGCATTGCTAAGACATATCCATGGCAGAGAGATGTTGTCCTTTATACCACAATGTCATTTGGGCAGGCTGTACTAAGGTAATGTATTTATCAAAGGATGGAAATTTTTAGGTTTTACAGCAGGAGATTTGTGAAACATTGTCAAGTGAGTCATATAGGTTTGCAACAAAACCTAGAATGTCTAAGATATTCTAGCTAACTGATAAATTGTGATATTATCATCTTTCCTATAAAAACGAAATATACCTACATGTAGCCAACAACTATTGTCTTGGAAAATGAGAGCAGCACACTCTAATTACATAAATATTTTTATGGAAATACAACTACCGGGCCAGAGATTTCACAAGTGCTTAAAACTGAATGAGTAGACAAAGTTCTAATTTCAGATGGCAAAGTTGTCATTTCCTATAGAAGGCACTGTTTCTTTTGATCTAAACAATCTTCTATTCAATATAGATGATCTCCAAAGAGAGGCAAAAGTTGAGAGATTAAACAAATTAATGATACTATCAATTTCCTCTCTAAATATTTTTCTTCGTAAACCCATATCCAAGTGAGGTTGACCTAACTAAGGATAAGCTTTGTTGGATGAAACTAATCCCCAACGGGTCAGTGCTAACTTTGCTAAAATCTCATTAACTGCTAATCAGCACAGCAGTCTACTTGAAGGGTGTCTAATAAATATTGCCAGCATCCCCACAACTGCAATTTATACACAGTTGACAGGAAATCTGAATGTCACTAGCCCTAATCGACATTGGTAGTAAATGAGAAAATAATATTTGATACATATTAGTTTATTCCAAGCCACTGTTGCTTAGGATTCTTCTCCCTCAAAGTATTGCATGGGTATAGGCAGTTCTCCTACAATTCTGCTGAGGACACCAATCCACATTTGCCATGATGCCTAATGAGTATGTAATCTGTTTTTCCCAGCAGGTGAGTTAGAATTTCCAATTGGAAGTCATGAAATGGCTTTTAATAACTCACTAGAGAATTGTGTACACAACTTAACAATAGGGAAAGTAAAATGCACATAAAATTACATCGTACGACACATTTTTTTGACTAGAGAAAACTCTTGCAGGGAATAAATTATCCAGCCTTGTTATTGAATAATCAATCGGTCATTACACTTTATATGTGTTTAACTAAAGATTTGATGCCGTTTGTCTTACAATGGATATTATAGCAATTGTTGTTGATATACAAAGGCATGTCTTGTGCTAGTGCCTACCTGTCTCTTTGTTCTAATTGTTGTCAAGCTGCTCGGTCTTTTAAGTCTATTCCATTATACTATGTCCTAGAGATCATTGTCTCTCAGACTCTTCTCAACTTTTGAACTTTGAAACATGCTTTCAAATTGATTTGGAATGGTTACACTGTTTGATCCTTGTTGTCATTGAATTTCTTTGCGTATAAGCTTTGGTTGTGCTCAACCAAGAAACAATTACAAGAGAAGTTTTGTTACCCTGCTATTTTCCTCACAAATGCCTAGTCTATAGCTCAAAATTTGTTTGTAGATGTGGCGCTAGCTATTCATCTCCTGGTGCTTCTGTTTGTCGTCAATCTTCTGGGATGTGGTCCTATCGTTCTCTTCTACTTGAGATTTGTCATCGATTTTGTCTTGAGAATTGACTTAGTCAATGGTTGATCGATGCTCATTGACTTGAGTTGATTGTCAACAATCCACTGGTGTTACTGCTCATCAACTTGCGTCAACAACTAAGTCCCTTGCCACGAGGACGTGAGACACAAAGAACATGAAATACTTGTATCCAACACGGGACATGGCAACCTCAAAAATTGGACACATGGACACAATTTATATATATATAGATCCAAATTTTTTAGAAACTAAAACATTTATAAAACACTTGGAATCTCTTCAAATCTCGATTTTACCCTTTACTTGCACTATGAGAAATTGGCACATCTCTTTCCCTACAACCAAAGGTGAGAACTCAGAAAACAAAATGAAAAATGGTTTTTACTATTTAGAGTGGGACACGTCTAGGGCACATGTTGGACACGTGTCCTAGCATATCAGTGTTCGACATGTGATATACAGGCACAAAGACCCTCTATTTCATAGGTCAATAGATGCTCGTTGACAATCAGTGGTGTTGTCGCCTCTTACACACCTGGGGTTAACGCAGTAGAAATCTTCAAGTTACTCGGTGCGTCCTTGGGGGCAAGTCTTGAGTCAAGTGTTGTCACTTGATCTTGACTCCTCCATTTAGGCTTAACTCCTAACGAAGCCAAGGAGGGTAGACCCTATTAACGTTACTAAGGCTTTAGTTACTTAGTTGTTTAGATGAAAAATTGTTGTTTAGGAGTTTGAAGGTGTTACCGACTAGGTTGCATCTAGTTGGATTTTCAAGCGAGCCACCAAGGATGAACAAGTACTTGTTCAAATTCAGAGTTCAAAAGTCTATTCAGGCCCTCCAAGGCCCCTTTTACATTCTTTTTACCACATGTCCATGCCCTGTAGGGAGATTGTAAAAAATGTGCTAGCATGTTTTTTTG
The DNA here is from genome assembly GCA_001517045.1 of Pseudotsuga menziesii. Lineage (NCBI taxonomy): Eukaryota > Viridiplantae > Streptophyta > Pinopsida > Pinales > Pinaceae > Pseudotsuga > Pseudotsuga menziesii. The sequence continues at coordinate 223,117 of LPNX011091348.1, read as the reverse complement.
CAAAGAACTTGGCCTCCTAAGGCTTAAACATCAATCGGGTATTCCAAGGTGTTTTTTTCTTTTTTAATTATATGTTGTTGAATAAACGACTTATAATTTTCGAGTTTTTCACCTGCTCCTCCAAAGCTAGTTTGGTCGTCTTGGTGGTTAAACCCTGGGAGGTTATTAAAGTTCATGTGTCAATGTATATGAACAAGCTAGACATTAATATTAAGTCTTATCGACATGTGCTAGGTCCCCCTAGGTTTTATTTCATGTTTTAAGAAAAATAATTTTCCCCGTAAATTTAGGCTATTTTTTAAAAGTTTAATTGAGAAAATGATAAATGTAATAAAAGTGTGGTTAGAGGTCAGATTTTTCCATGGAAGTGCTTATTTTCTAACTTAGACCACTCGTTTTACCCTTAAACCCACTTTTCCTCAGTTTTAAGTGATAAATTTATCACTTAAGTAACAAATCTCGAAAAAATAAAAAAAGTCAATTAAAAAAATAGAAAAAAATAAAAATGGAGACAAAATCCTGAATTCCTAAATCAGTGGATTCTTGTCCGTTTGACTTGAAGTAAGTTGCATTCTCTTCTCTAGTTGAGGGAAACCTCATTCCTTGAAAGAAGTGACTTGATGGGGGTAGATTGGAGAGGTGGCGACTCCCAGTAGGCCAGAGAATGGGCCCCTCCCTCATACTTGACGTGTTGGGTATGTGGCTCGTTGAAGCTTGATGAGTTGTCTCAAGTAGGTGAGGGCGCATGTCCTTGGAAGATGTGGTGCCTCCTCTCTGTTAAGTTTTCTATGCTGCCATAGCTTAAGTCCTAACTTGATTAGCATTTAATACATTTTCATAATAACAACATAAATAGGATCACTGAAAGAAACACAATCACAAGGTACACAACAATTTATCCTGGGAAAACCCTAAAGGGAAAAACCCTAGCAAAAGTTCCTCAATATAGATTACCGGTATGCAATGACCAAAGAACAAGGTCTCATAGATAGAGAGACCAAACCCCAAGCATAAGAGCCAAAACACCAAAGACACTAGTCCTTCTCATTCTCTGTCCCTCCTTCTTTGTCTCTCTTGCGCAACATAAGTGTGTGTGGGTGTGTACAAATGAGGGAGGGTGCCTCCGTATTTATACTAAACTTCCCAACTAACTTTTACCCTAACTGGGCCGACCTATCTAACTGACAGGGCCGACCTACCTAGGCAAACTTCACAATAATAATTATATTCTTCTTTTCTGGGTACTATTGACCCGATTTACAACTGAGGGTTTACCTCATGACTTTTACATGCCCTTTTACATGAGTAACATCTCTCGAAGGAGGAATAATAATAATGCGAAGTACAAGTAGAATATTCTTTGAAGTTACATTATTTAAACACTCCCCCTTAACAAGAAGGGTATTCTACTAACAACAACAGTAATCGGTGTGGCTCGATACATCATCATCGGAAGGAGAGAGAGAAGGAATCATCAATATCATCTTTTGAAACATTGTCTGGTACATCTATAGATCATTAGAAGTTTTGAACAACATCATCATCTTCAGCATAGAGCTGAAGTATCATCATCAACATCTTCAGTACAGAGTTGAAGTATCATCATCAATATCTTCAGTACAGAGTTGAAGTATCATCATCTGCAACATGGAACTGGGGCATCATCATCTGCAGGAACTTTATCAGCAGCATGGAGCTGGAGCATCATCATCTGCAGCATGGAATTGGAGCATCATCTGCAGCATGGAGTTGGAGCATCATCATCTGCAGCATGGCACTGGAGCATCCTCTGTAGCATGGAGATGGAGCATCATCATCTGCAACATGGAACTAGAGCATCATCTGCAGCATGGAGTTGGAGCATCATCATCATCTACTGGAACATCATCATATGCATCATGGAACTGAATCATCATTTGCAGCATGGGATTGGGGCATCGTCATCTACAGTATGGAACATCATAATCTGCATAAAAACTGATATATCACTAGCATCGACAGCACGAGGCTAGATCATCAACATAAAGCTGGAATAGCAACAACAACGACAACACAAGGTTGGTTCATCAACATAAGGCTGGCTCATCAGCATAAAGATGGAATAACAACAACAACAGCACCAGGTTGGCTCATCAGCATAAAGCTGGAATAATAACAACATGTGACATCATTATCAACAATTCAAGGTTGGAGTAACATCATCTATGGCAGGTATATCAACAACCAACGTGATCCTTCCTTTCGGAATTACAGGATCATGTACAACCTATGAAACCAGATTCGTCCAAAAGGGCCTGTGTGTCCCATGTTCGCGTGTCGGACACGGACACGCTGACAGAGCGTGTCCGACACGTCTTTGCAGCGTGTCCTGTTTTCGGACACGCGTGTCCGAGGACTGTCAGTGCGTGTTCGGAAAATAGGACACGTTTTCCACTAAAAAAACGCCCAGAATTGCTTTAAATTAAAATTTTCACTTTCTTTTTATCATTTGCAAGTGTGGAGAGGGTTTTAAAGTGTGTTTGGTGTGCAGGTGAAGAAGATTTGAAAGATTTAAATATGTAATTACTAATGTTAAATGTGCATTGATTTTGATTTCTATTGAATATTTGTAAAAATTTGGATCTATATGTCTATATTTTTAATATATATAATATTTAAATATATATATATATATATATATAACATGTCCTATGTGTCCTGATTCCAGGGGTCACCATGCCCGTGTCGGACACTCGAATCCCCGTGTCCCGTGTTCCCGTGTCAGGTGACTTAGTGTACAACACATCTGTGGTACTCAAGCAATCCTTCATTTCGGAATTACGGGATCAAGTCTTTGTGGAGCTGAATCATCATTTGCAGCATGGGATTGTGGCATCGTCATCTACAGTATGGAACATCATCATCTGCATAAAAACTGATATATCACTAGCATCGACAGCACGAGGCTAGATCATCAACATAAAGCTGGAATAGCAACAACAACGACAACACAAGGTTGGTTCATCAACATAAGGCTGGCTCATCAACATAAAGATGGAATAACAACAACAACAGCACCAGGTTGGCTCATCAGCATAAAGCTGGAATAATAACAACAACATTTGACATCATTATCAACAATTCAAGGCTGGAGTAACATCATCTATGGCAGGGATANACAGCACCAGGTTGGCTCATCAGCATAAAGCTGGAATAATAACAACAACATTTGACATCATTATCAACAATTCAAGGCTGGAGTAACATCATCTATGGCAGGTATATCAACAACCAACGTGATCCTTCCTTTCGGAATTACGGGATCATGTACAACCTATGAAACCGGATTCGTCCAAAAGGGCCTGCGTGTCCCGTGTTCGCGTGTTGGACACGGACACGCTGACAAAGCGTGTCCGACACGTCTTTGCAGCGTGTCCTGTTTTCGGACATGCGTGTCCGAGGACTGTCAGTGCGTGTCCGAAAAATAGGACATGTTTTCCACTAAAAAAACGCCCAGAATTGCTTTAAATCAAAATTTTCACTTTCTGTTTATCATTTGCAAGTGTGGAGAGGGTTTTAAAGTGTGTTTGGTGTGCAGGTTGTAGAAAAACTGAGTTTTACTGCTTGCTGGTTTAAATGAACATTTTGTGTTTTTCACTTCAGTCGGTTTTGCATAGGCTGAGAGCTACTTAAAAAATTTGCCGAACAATTTTAAACACACAGTAAAAAATAATAACAGGCTGAAAACAAATAGACAGTCACACCATAAATTTGACTCAGAGATTTTTGGCCAAATAAGCCCTGGAAAAACCCCCACGGAGAAAACCAGTCAGAGAGAGAGAGATATTTATTATTTCTTCAGCAAAAATATAGGACAGAAATACAGTGAAAATACTACTTATCTCCACCACAGATTTTATCCCAAAATCTGGAAACTGTGGTCAGCAAAAAAACACCAGCCGTACACCTCAAATTCTGTGCCTAATAAATGCAGACCGTACAGCAATAAATGGCAGCCGTACCTCCTCGAAAACTGTGCAGAATTAATGCAGTCGTACCTCGATTTTTGTGCAGCACTTAAATGCTGGTCGTACCTCGATTTCTGTGCAGCATTAAAGCAGGCCGTACTCTACAGGCCGTACCACGATTTCCTGGGCATTAAATGCAAACCGTACAGTTCAATAAATGCAGACCGTACTCCTCGATTCCTGTGCAACCGTACCAGCAATAAATGAAGGTAAATGCTCCTCGATTTCTGTGCATTAAATGCTCCTCGATTTCTGTGTGATCTCTCTTCTGGAAAATCGTACCCTTGCTCAGCTCTCTCTTCTTCTCTCCCAGCACTCTTCTCTTCTCCTGAAAAATGAAAAGTGAAAACCCTTTTGCCTCCCTCAGCCTTTTTGAGTAACCCTAAGTGAGTTTCTAATCCAACGGTGGAAAAGAGATCTAATCCAACGGATGAGAATCAATGAGAGTAAAAATCCCTTTTATTTATTTCACATAAATAAAATTACTCACTCACTTAAATTTATCAAAAAGTGACTTTATGGTTATAAAGTCTCATTAAGTGACATTTAATGTGAGGGTCACCTTTTTCCCTCTTTAAGTGACTTAGGCAAAATAAAGTCACCTAGGGAACATCTGCCTAGGTACAAAAACTAACACAGGTGAAGAAGATTTGAAGGATTTAAATATGTAATTACTAATGTTAAATGTGCATTGATTTTGATTTCTATTGAATATTTGTAAAAATTTGGATCTATATGTCTATATTTTTAATATATACAATATTTAAATATATATATATATATATATATAACATGTCCTATGTGTCCTGATTTCGGGGGTCACCGTGCTCGTGTCGGACACGAATCCCCGTGTCCTTCGTGTCCCGTGTTCCCGTGTTAGGTGACTTAGTGTACAACACATCTGTGGTACTCAGGTAATCCTTCCTTTCGGAATTACGGGATCAAGTCTTTGTGGAGCTACCAATACTAATCATAGTTAACACATACATACATAGGACAATCCTTCCTTTCAGAATTTTGGGATCAAGTCCACCACTGACATCCTGGACGATCCTTCCTTTTGGAATTACGGGATCAAGTCCACTACTAACATTCTGAACGATCCTTCCTTTTGGAATTACGAGATCAAGTCCACTACTAACATTCTAGATGATCATTTCTTTCGGAATTACGGGATCAAGTCCACTACTAACATTCCAGATGATCCTTCCTTTCAGAATTATGGGATAAATTCCACTACTAACATTCTGGACGATCCTTCCTTTCGGAATTACGGGATCAAGTCCTTTCTTTCGAAATTACGGGATCAAGTCTAAGGATGATTAGTCCTTCTGCATCAACATTTAAGACGATCCTTCCTTTCGGAATTACGGGATCAAGTCTAAGGATGATTAGTCCTTCCACATCACTATTTAAGACGATCCTTCCTTTCGGAGTTACGGGATCAAGTCTAAGGATGATTAGTCCTTCCACATCAACATTGAAGTCGATTCTTCCTTTCAGAATTATGGGATCAAGTCTAAAAATGATTAGTCCTAACATCAACATCTTGGGCGATCCTTCCTTTCGGAATTACGGGATCAAGTCCATCAAGATCAACATTTAAGACGATCCTTCCTTTCGGAATTATGGGATCAAGTCTAAGGATGATCAATCCCAACATCAACATTTTGGACGATCCTTCCTTTCGGAATTACGAGATCAAGTCCATCAAGATCAACATTTAAGACAATCCTTCCTTTCAGAATTACGGGATCAAGTCTAAGGATGACCAATCCCAACTGAGATACCTGTTGTGATCGGGATTCCATAGTATCAATACTACTCCCCCTTTCGAGGGAATTCCTTACGAACAACACCAAGCTTGTCTCGGAAGTATTCAAACTTCACACGAGACGGAGGCTTAGTCAACACATCTGCAAATTTGACCTAAAGCTAATGCTAAACTAACCCTGGAACTAGGTTTTTTTAGAAGAGAAAAGGTGTGAAAACCAAGGGAACTAACTGTAGCAAAAAGCTCTACCACAACCTAGGGCATCTAGGGAGGATGGCTAAGCTAGAGAGGAAGAGTTCCTAGGTCAAGCAACCAGCTTAGAAAAAATAAGGAGAAACCCTAGGGCACCCTCACAAGGAGACGTGCCTCAGTTTGCTAAGGTGACAAGAATGAAAGGTAATGGCCTATCCTAGGAAAAATTGCAGCACTAGAGCTACCACTAAGACTTGAACATGCACATCCACCAACATTCAAACAAAAAGATGAAAAGCCTGACCTGTTTGTGCTCATGTTCTCATGTTCATCCAACAAATCAAAACATTACCAATCAAAGAACTTCACCAAAGAATTACCATAAAAAACTTGCATTAACCCAAAAAAACTCCCTCAAGAGGAGCCCATCCATCCAAAGAGCCCTAGCAGGGGTAAAACAAGTGCATAGTGTATTATCCCATAAGTTTTGTCTTTAAAATGAAAGTGAGGAGATCTATTTATATGATCTCACACTCACTTTTTACAAATATCCAGGCCTACATGCCTTAAAATAAGTCAACTTGAAATTATTAAAATGTCAACTGAAAATTAAAAGAAAATAATAATAAAATATAGCCTAAGGTAGGCTACCTGGGGTATTTGTACCCCTAGGTGCCAAAATACACTCAAATAAGCGAATCACTCCAAACGAAAGGCTGGAGTGAACTGGAGGGAGGGCGTTATACCTCATCTAACCCTAGAATGTTGTAAAATCCTTCAATGCCCTCCTCAAAGCATGAAAAGGCCTGGCATGGAGAGTGGCTTTTCTCTGAGGAGATAAGGCCAAGGAGAGCAGGTGCCCATTGATTGAAGGGTTAGGAGGGTGTGTAAAGTGGCTGCAAATGAAGAGGAGTGTCTCGTAGCTGAAGCAGAGGCCACCCGAGCTTGTAAACAGGATATGGAGCCATGTGACCCAGTGGTAAACCCTTAGGGGCCCCGGACACCAACCCCGAGGTTAAAAACCCAAATAAAGTGCAGTCAGCAGTGCCATTAAGCCATAGTACCCCTAAAGAATGAGCAAAGGACCCATCCATGACCACCATTACTTGATAACACCCCTCCTGGTTGAAAAAATTGGCCCTCCCCGGGGTACATCTAAAGGTGCGTTGGGTACTGGTGCAGCGTAACACTGGCTCCAACTCCGGGATGAGTGCTCTTCCTGGGAGTGCTCGAGAACCTGTGAATCTACTGGTACCTGTAGACCTACACACATATCGAATGTCCGAGAGGATTAACAGCATCTAGAGGCAGACACTACTATCCTACCTTGTTCGCAAAATGAGGGAAACAAACTAGAACAATGAAAACTAATTATACATTGAAAAGACATCAAATGCAATGCATAGAAATATGCCTAATGCAACTAACCCTACCTAACCTAAACCTGTCAATCAAAGTAGGTTAGGTGAAATCATACCACCAATGTAACCATCTGAGTAAGCAATTCATACCTAATATCTTACCTTTGTCCTTTAGTGTAATTCATGACAATACCTCATTGATGATATGTTGAATTTGTACCAGGATCTTCATCTGGATGAGTGTAGGAAACAAAACCTTCTTAAGAACCTGGAACACTTGAAATCGGTGCCACGAAGAAACATTGCTTTGACAAGCTTTGTTGATCCATGCTTTTAGCAGACTTATGTATGTGACACCTTCATCATACATGCCTTCTAAGAAAAAAAATCTTCCTGAAATTCGCCCATAAATCCTAGACTTGGGAGGCTATTCGTAGAGTCGGATCTCGCAAATCTTCGTATGTAAGCCACAACATGTCTCTGCATTTACTCAAGCATTTCTTTGGACATACAAGTATATTGCTTATCTTTTCCACAATCATGTTAGTAACCCCAATAATCCTTGAACTTTTGAAATTGTCAACAATATAATTCATACCTTCATGCTTCAAATGAAAAGATAAACAATAAATACTATGAAATTGGGGGATGAAAATCATACCTGTCCACCTACCTTCCTCGGTCTTGTTGAGATGTATCATTAAGGGCTTACTGATGTAGGTTAGAGTGGGTTGAATAACTTCTTCAATGCTTCTTGAGGAGCACAACTGAGAGTAATAACCTAGGCTCATCATATGCTGAATATATGGAAAAGAATCCTATGTGCAACATGCTTCCCTGTTGTAGGATGAGTGTGACGGAAACATCATGGAAGAATAACTAGAGATACGGGGTCCCAAATCTTCGAACTTTTCATCATAATGGGCCAACGTTTTATCATAATGGGCCATCTGCATATGACAACTATCTGCAAATTTTGGTGATATTTCATCTTCAATTATGGTGGCAAAAGGGTTGAGCCATTCTTCGTCATTAGCCTCATAATGAGAAGGAATGATCATATCTCTTTCAACAGGGTCTTCATAAATTATGTCTTCAATATCCCCGCTGGAGGTGACTGAAAGTTCCTCATCCCAAATAGTGTCAAATTCTGGCTCAACCTGAGTAACTTCATCAAATTGTTCCTTCTCACTACAACGTATGGAGACAATGCTACCTAGTCTCGAGGATTCATAGAAAGGTGGACCCATAAATGTCCAATAACCATCGTCCCCAGAATTTTCGTCATTATGTTCCCAGAGGTCTGAGATGACATAAGGAGTGGTTGTATGTTGGAAGGGAGAGCTTACCTTATCCTTCTCTTCTTCAGCTTCTTTGACTAGGACTTTTGGATCTTCATATATAAGACCATCATCGTATTCATCTGCTTGGGAAACTTTATCTATCATGCTTGAGATATCATCATTTAGACCTTGAACAATGGTTGCTTCGACCTGAACCTTGTTTTGGGCTTCCTTACTGAACAAGTCCCTTGCATGCTTGACATGAAATATTCATTTGTCACATTGCTCTAAATCCCAGTGGCTATAGAATGTTTCCACCAATTCTGCAAAGGATGATACCGTTCCTTTATCTAGGCCCACAAACCAAGCAAGAGCCTTTCCTCCTAGGTGAAGGACAAATGATCGCATGTAAAGATCTTCTTCTTCTTTGATACCATATTCTGAAGCCAAAGTCATAAACCATTCCACATGATGTGTGACATTATCATGGTCACCCTTGAAGGCATGCTAGAATATCTCTGGTAACTCATTTGAATATCTTGGGAAGTCTGATAAATCAAGAGGAGCGAAACCTATTTCCATTTTTGTAGGAGTCGGATTATCAAGATCTTTAAATTCAAATGGAATATTATCTTTGATTCCTTTGCTTGAATCATCTTGTGTCTGGCTTCTTTCCATTGTTCCTTCCCATATATTGTCGATCATGACCTTTCTTTCTTGTTCTTTGATACTATAATCCCAATCTATGTTAAATGCATCGATGCACTGTTCAAGTGAAGAAAAACTTTTGCGAGGAAAACCCTCATACCAATTCCTGACAGACAAGTTGTCTTCTAGGTGAAGAGATAGTAGAAATAGCCTCATCTTGATGTCTTCGTGTACGATGTTGCTTTCCCGGAGGAATTGCATGAATGCCTGCACATGTGTTGTTGCATGGTACTTATACTGCTGGAATAATGGGAAAAATGCCTTCCCCCAATCTTGAATGGCATATTTGTGTGGAAATCCTGGAATGCGCGAAAAATCCAATATACCCATCCATAGTTCGTAATTAGACGCCATCTCGTACGACTTCCTTGTCTTTGAAGAGCATTTCTTCATTTTTCTTTGATTGGAGTCGCAAGGAGATACCTGCCACGTTAGTTAAACAAATCTCACCAAAGTACTAAACAAAACAAGGACGTACCTGATTGATGGAGTAGGCTATGTTCTTTTTGGAGTCGCTAGGTAAGCATGTAGGTTAGTCATTTCTAAAAATATAGGTAATTATATACAACCAAGGACTTCAAGACTTACCAAAATGTCGTTTCTTGCCCGAATAAATCACCTCAATGAATTTGAGGTCCCCGGCAACGACGCCAATATGTAAGCCTTGTCAGGCTTCTTCTTTGTGGAGTCGCCAGGGAAGATCTGCAAGAATAATATTTTCAAAATACCAAGAAAGACTTACCTCAATTTTCTTACCGAATCTCGTTCTTGCCAGGGGTGTGAATGACTCTAGATCAACCGCTTCAAATTTTGAAATGGTCCCCGGCAACAACGCCAAAATGTTACCGGTTGAAATGGTAGTCCAAGCCACTGGTAAGCATATGTGGGAAAAGTGACCATTGACACCTTAGTCACTTGTCCATAACTACTTCGGAAGTCAAAAACCTCCTAGTGGAGAGCCCTATTTCGACTCTGCAACGACACTAAACACCAAAGATGTTCTCCTTTTGGGGATATTAGTGGATCAGTGCCTAATGGAGTCTAAAAGGTGGGTAAAAGGGTTATATGTTTTGTATAGTTTTTATGGCAGCGATATATCCTCCCGAAGGTTAGCTTTACACTACTATGTAAACAACAAACACCTTCAAGCATAAGCAATTATCACAAAGTAACAATCATGTGTGTCTTCTCATCAAATGTTTGTATCGGCATTGAACATGTGAAACAAAACAACGAACAACAGTATAGCCAATGTACCAATTGTGCAAAACTATATTCATGAAGGTACGTATACCTAGTTGAAATAGCTAATTTAAAGTTTGAAGTTGCAAAGGTGTTGTGTACCCCAGCAGTAAGTGTCAGTATAGCAGCAATAGCATTAAGGAGTTTCACATGATTTCATAGTGCATACTAACGTGTTCATTTAACCAACCTTGCATAATAGAGTCTGGAATAGATGTGCCTGTGTGTAATTATGTGCAAACTATTGTTTGAACCAGCATTTATCATTACCCAAAACACATAAGTACCACAGTACGTGCATCAAGTATTGAATAGTAGTGTAGATATTTATGGTAGAAGCAGTTGTTATCTCGTCATAAGAAATAAACACCCTTTGTAATGTGTTAAAATCAGTCCCTTTTAGGAGTGCACATAGCATGTTCTGTAGTATATATAAAGCAATTTATAGCAGCATCAAAATATTAACAGTATCTTCCATGTATCATTTGTGTATCCATATTCATGAAAACATTCCATAACATGCATCAATGTGAGGTCTGAAATTGTAGTAGTATATGCACCAGCAGTATGTATTCAGTACAACAACATTCAAATGTGATCATTCAACCAATTTTGCATTTACCGACTATCTATAATATAGGCATATACAAACTTGTATTTATGTGGTATTTTTCAGACTGTGTATGAAATAAGTACAATAACAAAGTGGTATTCCTGTGTGATTATAGAAAGAGGAAAAGGTTATGAGTGATCCACTTTTACGAACCTCCTAACCTTTGCCTTGTTAGCTTGTACACAGGTTAAGGAAAATGTGTGTGAGACACAATTTGAGGAGGGTTGCCACTAAAAGGGCAGTCATGTAAGGTAGAAGGGGACTGTCACTAAAGTGGCCGTGGACTAATGGCAGCCTAAGGAACCAGGACTGAAGGTAGGGAGAGGAGGCTTGGGAAGACCACGGGGTAAAGGAAAGGGCTGCTAAGATAGGGTAAAGGATGGATCGTTAAGGCAGCTAGTGATTTTAGGGCAGAATTAGGACTGTTTTAGGGCCTTTTAGGGCAAATTTTGAATTTTTTGCATTTTTAGGGTTTCCTATAATTCTGCTTTAGAGTTTTTAGGGCTTTAGAGGCCAGGTCGAAATTATAGTAGTGGCCGAAATTTTAGGGAGGCCCAAAAGTGCAAATTTTTTATTTTGATTTTTAGGGTTTCTAACATAAAATTGCAGACCTAAATTTGACCTAAAACTAATTCTAAACTAACACTGGAACTAAGTCTTTTTAGAAGAGAAAAGGTGTGAAAACCAAGGGAACTAACTGTAGCAAAAATCCTTACCACAACCTAGGGCATCTAGCGAGGATGGCTAACCTAGAGAGGAAGAGTACCTAGGTCAAGCAACCAGCCTAGAAAAACTAAGGAAAAACCCTAGGGCACCCTCACAAGGAGACGTGCCTCAGTTTGCTAAGGTGACAAGAATGAAAGGTAATGGCCTATCCTAGGAAAACGTGCAGCACTAGGGCTACCACTAAGACTTAAACATGCACATCCACCAACATTCAAACAAAAAGATGAGAAGCCTGACCTTTTTGTGCTCGTGTTCATCCAACAAATCAAAACATCACCAAGAAAAGAACTTCATCAAAGAATTACCAGAAAAAGGTTGCATTAACCTAGAAAAACTCCCTCAAGAGGAGTGCATCCATCCAAAGAACCCTAATAGGGGTAAAACAAGTGCATAGTGTATTATCCCATAAGTTTTGTCTTCAAAATGAAAGTGAGGAGATCTATTTATATGATCTCACACTCAATTTTTACAAATATCCAGGCTTACATGTCTTAAAATAAGTCAACTTGAAATTATTAAAATCTCAACTGAAAAATAAAAGAAAATAATAATAAAATATAGCCTCAGGTAGGCTCAAGGTAGGCTACCTATGGTATTTGTACCCCAGGTGCCAAAATACGCTCAAATAAGCAAATCACTCTGAACGAAAGGCTGGAGTGAGCTGGAGGGAGGGCGTTATACCCCATCTAACCCTAGAATGTTGTAAAATCCATCAACGCCCTCCTGAAGCATGAAAAGGCCTGGCATGGAGAGTGGCTTTTCTTTGAGGAGATAAGGCTGAGGAGAGCAGTTCCCACTGACTGAAGGGCCAAGAGGGTGTCCAAAGTGGCTGCGAATGAAAACGAGTGTCTCGTAGCTGAAGCAGAGGCCACCCGATCTTGTAAACAGGATATGGAGCCATGTGACCCAGTGGTCAACCCTTAGGAACCCCGGACACCAACCCCGAGGTTAAAAACGCAAATCAAGGGCAGTCAACAATGCCATTAAGCCATAGTACCCCTAAAGGATGACTAAAGGACCCGGCCATGACCACCATTGCTCGATAACACCCCTCCTGGTTGAAAAAATTGGCCCTCTCTCCCTGGGGTACACCTGAAGGTGCCTTGGGTACAGTTGCAGTGTAACACTCGGGAACCGTGTTTGACTTGGTCAACTAGGTTGACCAGGTCAAAATACCCAAACTGAAAGTGAGATGTTGAACTAAGCTGAACCTACATGCATCCAAGGTAAGAACTGCTCCAAAATGTATATTAAAACCCAACTTAAATTATGCCATTCAGAATCATGGTGACAATAATAAATAATAACAACCAATAAGATATACTTGTGTTTTTGAGTAATCATTGAATCTTCTGGAAGTCTCTTGTATATGCCATACTTACAAAGTTTAAACAATTTGTTAGTGTTGGGTAAGGATAGAAAACAAGGCTAAAGTAAAGGGTGACGACCTTTACTTGTTTTTGACCATGTGATCTCTCTAAATGATGACAAGTACACACAACCATAATGACATATGTATGACAGATAGCAATAGGGGATGGTGGTGTCTCACAAATGGATAAAGTACTTGGGCTTGTTTCCTTCAGGATCTAGCAAGTTTCCAATTAAACAAATATTTAGCAGTTTGAAACACTAGTCAACCTCCAAAGGTAGGTTCCCTGGAAAGCCTTCTAGGTTTCCAGAAAATGACAAAGGCATAACCTTAACTGGTCAGTCTCACCTATTACCCTACAAGGGAAAATGGGCCGAACATTATAAAATGAAGGAGTGCTCATCCTTTGACCATTGACTTTTAAACAACATTTAACTTTCACATAATATAATAGCCAGTCTCCAAAGGCAGGTGCCCTAGAAAGCTTTCTGGGCTCCAGAAAATGACTGAGGCCTAGCCCTGCTGCCAGCAAGCATCCACAGCCCCAATGGGTTTGCCTCACCCTGTTTCCCTTGTGGGGGAAAATGAGCCTTACATCATACAATGGATGAGTGCTCATCCTTTGGCCACTGACTAATTCATAACATTCATACTTTGCATCATTTAGATATAACATTTATGCGTTCTGATGGTTTAGTGTCTAAAGGCACTGTGGGGTGGAGCACTAGTTTTGAGGACTAAAGGAAAACCATCCGGTGAACTTGGACACACTGACCAAGCCACATACTTCATAGCCAGAGACACAGAAACGCATGGAGTCTATCATGCACAGGGGTCAAGATGGGTAAAAGGATCTTCAATCTCATAGGTTTCAATCAACATAGGTCATGGGAGGAAATCAATTATGGACGAACTGGATAAATGGGGACAAATGATACATGGAACCAGCATAGCACTAAGGTTTAAAGGTTGTATAAAGTATGGCATATGCAATAGTCTTCAACATCAGATTCTTTAATCATTCTCAACACAAGTTTAAGCATCAGTGTACGTGTAATATAAGCATAGGTCACCATAATCATCATAGCATAACAAGTCCAAGGTGTTAGTATACATCAGAGAGAAAAATCTTACCAAAGAGCCATATACCTGTCTCTATTTGATATGCCCATCTGTAAACTATGTACCACATTTGCTACTCTGCTCGAATGAACTAGGTCACCATTGAAGTCATCTCAAAGGTCAAAGAGATCTTAGTCCTGGCAAGGAAATACTCTGTATCTGCTGTTGAACAAAGGCTCTGAATGGATCATGCTGTAATAATGATCCATGTTGTATCCCCATCAATGAGTCTGGCTCGGAGGAAAAGAGAAAATCTGCATGCTGCATCATGGTAGCCCAACTACAATATATGTGATAACAGTAAACAACATGAAAACTAGCTGCAGAACCATAAACCAATGCCAATAACTCGACACTTTCATTTAGACCATCAATATACCAAGGAAAATGCATGACTAATGAGCAACATCATATAGCAATAAGCACTTAAACCCTCACCAGTCATCAAATCTCCATGGTCATCCAAGTCATCATCAACATGTCACTCCCATGAAGTTTGTGTTGAAAATTACAAGTGGACACCCATGCAAAATGGGGGTTAATATCTGGCTCCAATTCTGTGACGTGTTCACATTGGGAGTGGGTGAAAACCCCAGAATCTCAAGATGTGCATGATAGCAATGAAAATCCAAAACCCAAACCAAAAACCATGTGTTGGGATGGACGACCTCAACATCTCTAAACACCATATTTACATCAAACAGTTTATTACATCAAGATTTGGTATTAGACAAAAGAAGCCATCACAATCTACTCCAATGCTCATATGATAGAGAGCTTATTCTTCTCCTTCCTACCTACTCTAAGCATAAGATGAAGCAAATACTATGTGAAATCATAAGCCCAATGCAACCATGTGTTCATCTCATCAAGGCCATGGCATCTTCTCATTTTAAACAACCCTAATAATTCCATAAATTCACATTTTTAGGTTAGAGTTTCATGCTAGATTAATGACATTAAATTTCTGGGTTTTTCACTCATGTTTCATGGCTGATTTATGTGGTTATATGGTCCATGATTCATCTTATTTAATTATGGAATTTTATAATAGCAAACTAATCTAAATTCTAGAATTTTTATGGGCATCTAACATAGAATTTTCAATTTTCATGGTTTAAATTTATGTTCGTTATTATCCACAGAATTCTGGGAATTCTTGAGCTTTTTTGTTTCAGTATATAACAATAATTACTTTCTATAAGAAAGATACTTTCAATGTTAATTTGGTTAATATTGGATCATGGTTTCACGTTTAGTTAAACACATCCTTATTGGCTAAATGATTCACTTTTAAGTCTGAAAATTACTTGTGTAATTTGGTTCCTTTGGCTAAACTTTTCTCTTACACAATTTTTGGGATGTTCTTCATGTATTTGGATAATTTAATCATGGATAAATGGGATGTTGTTGTCTAAATCTGAAACTCTAACTGAAGAGTTGGTATTAAGACATTGAATCAGTTCCACATTTGGAGCAGTTATTTTCATCACTTCAAGAAATCTGTAATTTCATTTAAATCTAACTCCATGAGTGACACCCCACTTCAAAAAATCTTCTCAAGCAGGCCTCACCTTGGGCCATACTTCACATAATCTAAGACAATAATTGGGAAGCTTATTCCACCTTTAATTTTCAATTTTGGGATGTGTCTATATTGCAACAATTAAACCCACTGTTTAACCATATTTAGCATTGATCTATTGTGCATTATTTTATGCAAATATATTTGAATTTCCAAAGTTTATAATTTTGATGTTTTCCAGTTAAGTGCTTGATTCATTTGGCATTTCTATTTCTACATGTTCAAGCACTATTTGAGAAATTATAAATTTGTCTAAACACACATATTTAACTAAGTCATATTTCATGTTGAGATTTGTATCACGAGATGTCCTTCATGTGATTATGCCTAGCATGAAGGGACATTATCAGGGTAGACATCATTGTAGGGTGTGATAAACACATTACCAAGCTGCATGGCTTCAGTGGTGGAAGCATGCAGAGGTTTCTGAGACTTTTATCTTGTGCATGCAAGATTTGCATGCATGCATTTTTAATTAAATAGTTTGCATGACGGGATTTCGCATGAAAAATAAAATTAGGGTTTTGGAACTTTAAAGTCACCGGTGAGTAAGAAAAGGTTTGCAGAGTGTAAAAGTGCACACACTTGTGAGATATAGGTGCAGAGTGAGAGGCTACAGAGGCTGAGCGAATCAGTGCATGAGGAAGGGCGTATTTTTGAGATAGAGAGGGCGCATTCCAGGCAGAGTGAGGGCACACTTCCTTCAGAGACTGATAGGGCCGCATCATTCAGGGAGTGTGAGAGATCATCATACTATCTCATCAGAGATTGATTGAGACAAAGAGAGAGGGGCACACTTCTGAGGATAGAGAGAGTGTACTTCCAGAGCAGGGGCACACTTCTGAGATATATAGGTGCATTTCTTCATCAGGTAGAGCAGAGTGGCATAGAGGGTGCACTTCTTCGGGGAGAGAGAGGGAGTCATTTCTTCCAGAGATTGGCAAAGGAAGTTCATCAGACATTTCAGAGTAGAGCAGAGCAAAGGGCGCATTCCTCAGGGAATCTGTTGCAGAGTTTGAGTTTGTACCCATATCTGGCACGCCTTCCAAGGCATCAAGTTTCTCTACTTGTAAAATTCTGATTGTAAAATATTCTTTATATTCTCTCTGGCTCGAGATTGAAGAAAGCCCTAGTTGCTGGTTTTCCCCATTGAGGTTTCTAGGGTAAATTGTTGTGTTAAACTATATATGTGATTGGTTTCTAATACCGCTGCGCATGTTAGACAAGTTAATGAGTTTATGTATTGCTGCTTATAAAATCAGATCTGAAATTTATTTGTGTATGTATCTGGAAATTTTATTGAAAGTAATAATCAGGGTTAAGCTTAGGGAATTATATAAAAATTAACATTTCAATCCCCTTAGCTCTCTTCAATAGATCCATATCTAATCAATCCTAGGGAATCTTCCCTTGACCTTGAGCATTGGTCAAAAGTGAGAGAAGTTTGCACTGATATGACAATGGTGCATTCTTCCAAGGTTGCCCTTGATAGCACTAGTGGTTTGGGACTTTTCCACCCAAGTGCTAAATTAAGCTATAACAATGGTTTTTACACACTTTCTCTCCATGTCAAGCCTAAGGTTCTTACAATGGGTATTGACACTTGTTCCACTTTTATATTTATCTATTATATTTTATTATTTGCACCCAAAATGCCCAGGATATCTGGTGCAGAGGGAAACCCCAAAGTTGAGAAAGTTCAGAGTTATAAAACAACTAAGAACATGCAGAAAACTCGCCAAGCTATCAATTCACATACACAGAAACAATTGGAACAATGATATAGAATAAGATAGCGACTCCATTAACTATGTAAATGGGGAAATACATAGCATTACAATCAGGAAGAATTAAGCGATTGAGAAATTCCATAATCCATAGTTCTGAGGAGAACTTTGAGGCAAAATTCTGCATGCTAGGTGACTAAAACAATGTTGCAAAATTCTCCTCCAATTTCTCCCAATTTTTCCGATCTTTTCAAGTTGTCAGTTTTTGTGTTTTTCCAAGTTTTTTATATCGAATTTTATGCTTGCTGATATCCTCCTCGATATTTCTGATAAGCTTCTTTCTGGACCCTCAGCAATATACAATATTTGCAACATTGGACTGGAATATCTTAGAGAGAACAAAATTTATGTAAAATTATTTATACAAGAGCATCAAGACTTGGTTATAGAAACAGTTAGGTTTCCATAATGTCTCGAACAACTATTCACATTCTTGTGACTATTGACATTCTTGGGTTGTGAGTGCACACAGGTAATGCTGAAGGTCATGCAAGCGGTGCCACTGAGGTGTGCACGTGTAGACCATTGAAAGTTGCACATACCCTGATGAGTATTCTGACTAAGTTGAATACGATCACAGGCCAGAAAGGCATAAAAGTATGGACAATAAGTTTTTCTGAACTTTTCCTATCATCTATTTTGCAACCACCATTATGTTTGGTTGATGACTTTTTGTTGTTGCCATGTGGCTTTGATCATATATGTATAGTTTTCTTTAGTTCTGTGACTTTAACAATCATGTTCATTTTAGTAACAAGTTAACAACTTGTTATCATTCAAATTGTCCCCGAGAAATCAAGCTTCAAAGGATTCTGAATGAACAACTTAGGTAAAGTTCCTTTGTCATCAACAAAATCCCTCTCACTTCGATGTTAATGTTCTTTTGACGCAAGGGTGATATCCTGTCAGATTTTTCAAATCTACAAATAGCTCTTGAAACTCAAAATTCACTAATAATAAATTCTGACCTTTTTATGTAACCGGTGCCTTAGTCTACTAGGGCAATGTAGGAGAAACATAAAAATCAGTAAGGCAGTGGCAACAATGAATCCTACTGCTACAAGAATTTCAAGCTGGAGTCTATAGTTGCATGAAAGCAATCAAATGAATGGATTATCTTACACCAACATCCTTTGTACATCAAAGAGAAAGGACAATATCTTTCTTCATTATTCAAAGCTGCTTAGTCAAGTGCTGTGAAAATTTCAGAACAAAATCATATGCTTATCAAAGGACCAGTGAAACTAGAATCACGATTTTAAGTATGATTTTCCGAGTTTGAATCCAATTGGCTTCCAAATGATTCGATCCAAGGCATGCCAGTTTAAACTAACTTGGTTAATGTGAGTCAAAGTCGCAATTTTAGTACAGATCGTGGTTTTGAATTCTGAGTCAAGGATGGATTGTGCCAGTTTGTCTATAAAAGCAGTTTTGGGGGGGTTTCTCTCATTTTTTCAGAGAAGAAATTTGTAGTCAGTATTTACTCTGTTTTCAGAAGTAACTTGCAGTCAGTCCATAGGTCCTTTGAAAGGACCGAAGGAGATCCAAAATCTAATCTGATGATCCTTATTCCCACATACTTCCAGAGATAGGAAAAAACTGCAGTAGAGTTATGCAAATATTTGACCTATGACAACACCTAAATGCTGGTTAGAAACTCAAACAGGAAAGGCAGAAGAGAAGAGTAGATAGTAGTGAGAATAAGACTGAACATGCACTGATAGTCTGCTCCTGCTTGCTCCTGTATTTATACTTGCAAGTTGCACTTGCAACCCTTGCTCCACATCTGAAATCCTTGTACTTTCCAAAGGCCATGCAAACCCTCACCAATTAGGGGGAAATCATGCTGAAAATTATGTGACATTGATTATGTGTATGTGGCTTCCTTCAATTCCATTATCTTAACAATATTGTGCATATAACAAATATCTGCTATTTAACAGCTTTCTTGATCTTGCCCCAAGGCTATTGCTGTCAGGTTGCAACCAACATTTATTAAAGAAATGTGCAAAGCTGAATACAACCTCTACTGAGCTGGGTGGTTCCAGTCTTAAGTTCTTAGCTGACAAAAGAGCTGATCATTTCTCTATTATTATTCTGTAAATTCCAGCTTCTTTATTGTAATTAAATTCGTCACATTGTGGGAGATGTAAAGTGCACCTTTTTTTATCCATGATATGGCATTGGTTTTTGTCGAAGCTATGTCTTTGGCAGTTTTATCCTTGAATTCTTGTTCATATGCAATAAATATTTTGAATCTAATTGTTTTAAGTTGGTCTTAAATGTTAGAGATCTTATGAGTTCAGAGCATTGTTGCTAGAATATGAGTTTATTTTAGCATCTATAAGAGGGATTTCTTCTATGTAAAAGGATGTCAAAGCATTTGTCTAATTTAAAATCCATGAAATGTCTTGCAGGTTGAGGACTGTAGAATAATAAACTTTTACCAATATAAAATGTAACACAGGTTTGTTCTTTAATGAATCATTTTTTTCATTTGACTAGACAGTACTTTCTTTTTTTCTTTTGTTTTTTCAAATGGTAGTTCCTTTTTTCTTGTCTTCCTTGTTGAAGTGTTTTTGTTTTGCAACGCCCAGTGTATTTTGTCCCCAAAAGACAGCATTATTCAGTTTGTGGATGATGCAAATGTGAAGATTGGGAGTTTGGTTCTCATGTGAATTTGGTTGATTTGAACAGGTTTGGTGATGGCTAGATTATTATAATGGAGATTCCATCTATAAGTATTATGTGATACTTTCTTTGAAGTTTTTAAAATTTGAAGTATTATGTGATACTTTCTTTGTCCATCATTGAGGATTTTTTATTTGATTAACTTGAAGTTTCATAACTTTAAAGTACCATTTTACAGAATAGAAATAATCATGCATATATTACCAACATTCAGTTATTAATGTAAGTTTCCCCATTGGAATATGTTTGTGATGATCATTAATTATGAGATACATTAGGCAGGAAAAAGAAGTGCAAAAACATCATGGTTAATACCAGCCACACATCATCTTAGAGCAAGATTATCTGTATCTTAATTGTTATGAATAATAAGGTTTCAAGGCTGTTATGCACCAAGGGCTTTGCAACTATTAATAGAGGTTGGATTCTATTGTGTGTTCTCCCAATTGTGCCTTACACTGCTGTTACTTGGGACATTTTGTTGTTAGAATAAGGCATCTACTTGTTCTAAAAGATTGTTATGATACAGAACAAAATGGAAACCATGGCAAGTTGAGCTCCCCAATTCACAAGTCTTGTATTCTAGTGCCCAAGGACAACCCCAATTTAGCATTATGTCTTATATGATGTGTTAGCATAATGATTAATATGGGATCATCTGGTGACTACTTTATGCTAGTAGCTGTCTACTTATTATTCTCCTTACTATATTAGTTCTGCAGAATAGTTCTTTTAACACAAAAGAATATGATTTTAGTGGAAAGTGAAGTAAGATCCTTGAGTGATCTTGCTTTAAAGCTCAAGCTTGCTTAGCCAATAAATTTATGCAATTCTTAAAAAGTTGTGTACTGTGCCAATATTTTTTCAGATATGTAAGAATGTGTTGGCCTCATTAATTTGCATCCCTTTTTTATTGATAGTGCATGTTCTTATCTATCAGTAAAGACTTGCACACAATGTCAGTAACATGCATTGTTAGAATCTTCCAAATTTCTAGTGAATAATGTGCATGTGAAATGTACACCTTAGAACATGACAGGACTGGAGGTGGGGTGTGAAATCTTGACTTTTTATGTGCTATCTTAAATGCACTAGATAGTGCACAACCTTTGACAAATATTACCACATTGGTATGCATCTGCAACGATTACACATATTGATGTTAGTCGGCAAGAATCTTGCTCACTTTAAAGTGTCCTGCAACCTTGGAGCTATGAGTTTCCTGCATAAGCTTGGCTTTTGGCTTTCCCTTTGGAATACATATTCTTTTGGCCTGTGTAACAGCCCTTCAAGATAACATTTATTCAAATATTCAAGCTCCAT
The DNA here is from genome assembly GCA_001517045.1 of Pseudotsuga menziesii. NCBI lineage: Eukaryota > Viridiplantae > Streptophyta > Pinopsida > Pinales > Pinaceae > Pseudotsuga > Pseudotsuga menziesii. Next base: position 201,331 of record LPNX011091348.1, on the reverse strand, counting down.
GTACTTTTGTTGTCTCTGTAGGGATTCTAATCCTTTCCTGAAGTTTAGATCTATTGTAAACAGTACCTTGTACTCTTTATTCACAACTAGACTCAGATTCATTAATACTTCCAATGAGGATACTCTAGGTCTGTGTTAAACTAGCAGCAACAAGAAGGTCTTCCTGCATGCATCTGTTCTTGCATGCAGAAGACTAAAATTAGGAAACCAATTGTATTTAATTTACTTTTCCTAAGTTTACTTTGGAAAATAATTTAAAGTGATCTAAATTAACTTTAGGGAAATCAATTGACCTTTCTTTTACTTTACTTTCACTAGTTAAAGTAAAAGTGAAATTAGGGTTTTCGTTTTACCTAAAGTTATAAAAGAAAGGTCAATTGGTGGAGAGGACACAATTGCATTCCGACAGAGACGGAGAAAGAAGAGTGAGAGAGAGAATTTTGGTGAAGAAGACGAAGGAGCGCTAACTCAGGAAGGCAGACCTAAATTGCAAAGGAGAGAAACAAGAGACTTTGGTGGAGGTACACCATATAGCAGTAGCATTGTACAATAGCAAGTNTAAAATATCCTCTCATACTGTTGCACCGGTTTTCCCATCTTGGGTTTTGTCCGAGGGTTTCTACCCAAAAAGATTGTGTCGTTTCTATTGATGTGATTGATGTTGCAAATGCTTCTCAGTTTTATATTCTGCTGCATATTGTAAAGAAGTTCATATGTGGTTATTTCAGTTAAATTTAAATATATTGGTTTAGCCCTAGTTGTGCTTTAAAATAAATTTTTATGGTATTAGAGCTCTGGTGAACTAAAGCTGAGAGATTTGCAACAACAGTGATAGATTAGGGGCGGATCTATTGAAGACACAAACCTAGACTTCCAGATCTAGGGTTTGACAGGTACACTTCAGTATGGTCGTGCAATTGAGAGTTGAAGATAGACTCCAGGGTGCTCAGAACTTTCCTACATGGAAATAAAGGATCACAAGTATCCTAGACATCAGTGATGTAGAGGAGCACATTGACTCCATGAAGGTTGCACCCACAGATCCGACAGATTTAGCAGCTTGGAAGAAGATTGATTGTAAAGCGATGTTGATTATCATGGATGGAGTGAAGGACCATATAGTCCCTCACCTTTCTGGTAAGAAGACCGCGACGGAGACGTGGATGGCTTTGGAGAGTCTGTACCAAAGCAAGAACGAAAACTGAAAATGGTGCTGCAAGAGAGGATGCGCAGTACCAAGATGGCCAAGGGAGAAGGAGTGGTGCCTTATCTCACGAGGCTCACATAGATCAGGGATGAGCTTGGATTTGTTGGCTCTGGATGAGGAGTTAGTTTGGATAGCCCTCAATGGCTTCTCTAAGCCATGGGACACCTTTGTCAAAGGTGTTGTGGCTAGGGAGAAGCTCCTTGATTGGTAGACACTATGGGATGACTTTGTGCAGGAGGAGACCCGCATGGGTCAAGGATCATGTTTATCCAACTATGCCCCACAGATTGTGGATGAGGAGGCTTTAGCCCTTACATGGAAGAACAAGGGTAAGGCAAAGAGGAAGAAGGATGGTAAGAAGAACCTTGACGTATCAAAGGTCAAGTGTTTTATCTGCCACAAGCAGGGACACTTTACCTCCCAGTGCCCAGCCAGGAAGAAGAGAAGTAACACTCAGATGGATGGATCTGCAAAGGTGGATAAGTTCAGTAGAAACTTCAATGAGGAGTTCTGCTTGATAGCTTGCATGGCAAGCACCACAGGGAGCAATATGTGGTACATCGACAGTGGAGCATCTAGTCACATGACTGGACATAAGATGTTCTTCATAGACTTGCAGGAGGGTGGAACAGGGATCCACGTTCAGCTGGGTGATGATGCGCGGTATCAGGCGCGGGGAGTTGGCATTGTTTCATTTGAGAGGGAGTTTGGAAAACCCCTTTGTTTTGTTGATGTGTTATATGTTTCAATACTGACCAAGAACCTTATAACAACCTCCACTCTGGAAGACAAGGGATATCAGGTGAAGTATTGTGACCACAGAGTATATATCAGGCCCAAGGGGTCAGATAGGAGCTTGGATCGGGTGATTGGCAGAAGGAGCGGGAAAGTGTATAGACTACACTTTGAGCCTGCAAAGACTCTAGTCAGCAGCAACCGCAGCAGTCAAGGTGAGTTGTGGCATATGAGGATGGCACCCTTACACCATGGACCACTGAATCATTTGAGACATGCAGTCATCGGAGTTCCTCAAGTACAAGAGGAAAAGCATAACCACTGCAAGGGTTGTGCTTTGGGAAAGAACATCAGGAAACCTTTCCCACAGAGTGAGCACAACTCTAAGAAGCCCTTGGTCTTAATGCATTCTGATGTATGCGGACCTATGATTGTCCATTCGTTCAGTGGTTACAGTTACGTCGTAACCTTCATTGATGACTATTCCAGGAAGACCTGGATCTATTTCATAAAGGCCAAGTCTGAGGTCTTTGATAGGTTCCGAGAGTTCAAGACTCCAACCTAGATAGTACAACGGGTATTGAGGAAAGACAACGGGGGTGAGTACACTTCCAATGAGTTCATGGAGTATTGTTCGGCAGAGGGGATCTAGAAAGAGCACACTGTGCCCCATACCCCCCAACAGAATGGAGTTGCAGAGTGGAAGAACATGACTATGGTAGGAGCAGCCAAGGCCATGTTATTTGATCAGGGATTACCACTATTCTTTTGGGCTGAGGCATACAAGACTGCAATGTACATTCAGAACAGGTGTCCCCACATAACTTTGGGGAGGAAAACACCTGAGGAGGTCTTCACAGGCACTAGGCCAGATGTAAGTCACATTCGCATATTTGGCAGTGTCTTCCATTGTCATGTTCATGCTGACACTAGGAAGAAGTTGGACCCTTCTGGAGAAAAGGGGTTACTTGTTGGTTATAGCGAGACTTTGAAGGCATACAAAGTTTACATTCCTTCTCACAAGAGGATCATTGTGAGCAGGGATTTCCAGTTCGATGAGGACAGGGCATTGCAGAGATCTATGGACTTACTAGCAGAGCAACAACCAACACAGGATACGGGGATCAAGTTGGAGGAGCTAGATGTATAGGTACAAGTACAGTCACAGGGCATAGGTTCTGGTAGTCAGAGGGAGTCAAGTGGACAAGATCCTCTTATCTTTGATGGGGAGGATGAGCAGCAGCAGGAGACGGACATCCAACAGCCGCAGCAGGTAGACACTAGGCCAAGACCTAAGTGGTTCAGGTCCACAGTATAGGATTCTAGGCACGTGGATCTTCCATAGAGATCTTTTAGATAGAGTGTACCAGCAGAGAGACTCGGTTATATGGCACTGATGTCAGAGTTGATTAACTTTGGACCTTGAAGTTTCGAGGAGGTTGCACAACATGAGGTGTGGCAGGAGGCCATGGTCAAGGACTACGACTCAATCATGAAGAACCAAGTATGGGAGGTTTTGCCGAGACCTGAAGGCAAGAAGATGGTAAGATCCAGGTGGATCTACAAGGTGAAGCATGCAGCAGACGAAAGCGTGGAGAAGTACAAGGCACACTTCGTGGCTAAGGGGTTTTCATAGAAGGAGGGTATTGACTATGAGGAAACCTTCGCCCCTGTAGCCAGGTATTCTTCTATTCGAACTATTATCTCTTTAGCAGCAGAGATGGATTGGCAACTCCATCAGATGGACGTCAAGACTACCTTCCTCAACGAAGTGATAGAGGAGGAGGTATATATTGAGCATCCAAAGGGGTTTGATGTGGAGAACAGGGAGACGCATGTATGCAGGCACCTCGAGCATGGTACTCGAGGATAGACAGCTATCTACGGGAGATGGGATTTCAACGAAGTGAGGCAGACCACAACCTGTACTTCTTGACATGTGAGGTGCCTCTCATACTGGTCCTGTATGTGGATGATCTCTTTCTTACAGGAGATGAGAGGTTGATTGGAGACTGCAAGTCCAACCTTGCATTGGAGTTTGAGATGAAAGACCTTGGTCTAATGCTTACTTTCTGGGCTTGGAGGTTTGGCAGAGAGATGGATGCTTCTTCATTGGACAAGGGAAGTATGTAGTAGAGATTTTGAAAAGATTCAGGATGGAGGACTGCAATCCTAGGGCCATACCTCTAGTTTCCAACTGGAGGAAGATTGATGCATCAGGGTCAGACGGATTTTATCCTACCTTGTATCGTCAGCTTATCGGATCACTTATGTATCTGGTCAACACACGGCTAGACATTAGCTTTGCAGTCAATTCATGGTGGACCCTCGGAGAGTGCATTAGACAGCTACGAAGCACATACTTTGCTACATTAGAGGTACATTGGAGTATGGATTGGTTTATGAGCGCAGGGGGAGTGTATAGTTAGCAAGATTCACAGATGTTGACTGGGAAGGACGTGTAGAGGATAGGAAGAGTACTTCAGGATGTTGCTTCAGCATTGGATCAAGGGTAGTCTCTTGGTTCAGGAGGAAGCAAAAGTCAGTTGCATTGAGCTCGGCAGAGGTTGAGTACATGGCTGCTTGTGAGGGTTTGTGGCTGAGGAAGTTACTTTCTGGGTTGTTCGAGTGTGAGCTAGAGGCTACAGTAGTTCATTGTGACAATCAGAGTGGTAGTAGGCTATTTAAAAATCCAGTGTGACCGAAGAAAACACATAGACATCAGGTACCACTTCTTGAGAGATTGTGTTTAGAGCGGAACCATCCATTTGGAGTACATACAAACAGATGAGCATGTGGCAGACATTTTCACCAAGGCACTTTGCAAACAGAGTTTTGTGAAGTTCAGGAATAATTTGGGGTTGCTACCGAATCCCTTCCTCGTTGAGAGGGAGTGTTAAACTATAAGCAACAAGGAAGATCTTCCTGAATGCATGTGTTCTTGCATGCAGAAGACTTAAATTAGGAAACCAATTGTATTTAATTTACTTTTCCTAAGTTTACTTTGGAAAATAAATTAAAGTGATCTAAATTAACTTTAGTGAAACACTAGTTAAAGTGAAAGTGAAATTAGGGTTTTTGCTTTACCTAAAGTTATAAAAGAAAGGTCAATTGGTGGAGAGGACACAGTTGCATTTCGACAGAGACGAAGGAAGAAGTGCGAGAGAGAGAATTTTGGCGAAGAAGACGAAGGAGCACTAACTCAAGAAGGCAACCCTAAATTGCAGAGGAGAGAAACAAGAGACTTTGGCGGAGGTACACCATACAACATCAACACCGTACAGTAGCAAGCTGCCTTGGGAACCGTGCCATCTCACTAGTTTTTCTTAGTGATTTTTGGGTGTTTCAATTTTTTCATCTAGGGCATAAATCGATTTTCTGATATTGCAAAAGCTCTGTATTTTCTTAACAAAAATATCCTCTCATATTGTTGCATCGGTTTTCCCATCTTGGGTTTTGCCCGGGGGTTTCTACCCAAAAAGATTCTGTTGTTTCTATTGATGTGATTGATGTTGCAAATTCTTCTCGGTTTTATATTCCACTGCATACTATAAAGAAGTTCATGTGTGGTTATTTCAGTTAAATTTAAATATATTGTTTTAGCCCTAGTTGTGCTTTAAAGGAAAATTTACAGTCTGGAGAAAAAATCAGCAATGTGACTTTCCATGCTCTTCTCATAATTGGTGACCAAATTAATTTGTTTATAGAATGCCATCCATTTGAAATGATAGCTCTGCTGTAACTTTGCATTTACAAAAATTGGAACTTATGGTTCTTGCGGATAATTGTCTCTTTCCCAAGAAGATCATGTCTCGATGCTTAACTACCTGTAATATTTCATAGATTGCACGTTAGGTAGTTCACATTGGGACCAACAAAAGTTTCTAAATGGGAGGCTATTTGTTTTCCCTACTGTAGAGATATTGTACCCATGGCATGACATGAAGCATCATCTTTGACCTTAAATAGAAACCGAAGGTTTGATAGTCTTAAATTGTTGCTTCATGAATTTGTAACTTCAAGGATTCAATTTTTTGCTCAAGTTGATCCACTTTCTATGATTGTTAATGCATTAAGAGGCACAACCACTTCTGAGAAGCATTTGACAAACATGCTCAAACATTAGGCTAGTCCTATGACGTTTCTTAACTTTGTTGGGTTCTTCAGGCTTTAACACTCTATATGTCCTTTGATTGGGTCGATATAAGTTTTGATCTGTTGTTGAAAAATAATAGATGCATGAATGACTGCTTAGCAAAGTCATTATTCATGTTGGCTTACAGCCAGTGCTTGTGGAGAGAATCAACTAACATCTCCAACTGTTGCCAATGCTCTTCTTGGGTGTTTGCAACCGGTGCTTGTAAAGAGAATCAAGTACCATCTCCAATTGTTGCAGTGCTCTTTCTAGGTCTGAATGGACACCCGAATATTCAATGTCCAAGGTGTCAATGAAGTCCTTGTTATCACACAAAGTGTAGCTACCCACTAAAGGTATCCTATTCGGGACGGTAGAGGTGAGGTAGCTAAACGGTGACACCATAAGGGCCTCGTCCACTACTAATGGAAGGTAGTTATCACACCGGACAGGCTCTTGTCACTTTAGATCAAGAAGTAGAACGATCAAGGGGGGAGACCCTAATAGCCTATGAGGGCTAGTGAACCTACTCAAGACACTCTAAGGGATAAACAATGGATCCAAGAGATGAATAATGAGCATATTGATCTAAATCTAGAAAGATAGAATTGGTAGGTGAGGTTAAAGCCAAGTTGGGGAGGCTTAAGGTAATAGGAAAATACCCAACTTGGAGTGAAATATATCAGAAACTAATTATAGTAGTGTTATCACCAACCTTGTAGTTTCCTATGTGAGGTGGATCCAGGATGGATGGTAGAGGGACAAGCAACTAAGGAGGTGGAACCAAGACGGCCTAGACTCCCAAATGGATGGTTGTCATTTTAATCAAGGCAACCTTCACTTGATGTGTCTTAACTCTAGACAATAAAGGGGGAGACCCAGATCTACTCCCAACAGGAGAGATCAAACCTAGACATCATATCAGATCAAATGGACTTTGAGGTACGTAAGGTGTAAGGTAATGGAAACCCTAGATCTATGGATGATGTCACGAGGTGAGCCAAGGATTTGGATCAAGGCTTAGGAAGTATGAGGTTCGCTCTAGATTGGGACACAGGTGGCCTATAAGGTAAAAACTAGATCTTGGGTTGAGGTACTAGCAACAAGTGAGAAAATCTACTGCCTTGGGAAACATGACCAATGCAGGGAGGTCAAGGACAGGACTGGGGCTATCTAGTACCAATGGATAGACTCGATGAAAGATATGACAAAGTCAAAGTACCCGAGTCACCAGGGAAAGGTTAGTTTACAAGGAAAGAAGGCCAAAGAGGGGGGAGCGCTAGGGTTGGAGATCAATGCCTGTCAGATCACTATCTTCCCAGCGTTGGAGGAAAACCACCTGGGAAATACCTCGATCTACAGACCCGGAAAGATATTTGGTCGGAAAAGTCAGTTTATGGGAGAAACCAGCAGCAAGGTGGCTAGCGCTAGGGCTTGGAAGGGAAGATCCTCAGATCTAGGACAATCTAGAGACCACCAGCTCAGCGTTGGAGGATAAATGGAATGAGGATGACCTGATCTACAGACCCAAGTTGGAAAAATGCTGGAAAAAGTCAGAAAAAATGATGAGCGTTAGGGTCCTGGAAGACATTTTCTCAGATCTAGGGGCACCTATCAGCATCTAGCTCAACGTTGAAGGTGATTTGGAGAGAGGAGGACTCGATCTACAAATCCAAGAAGGAATTTTGCCAGAAAAATCAAATCCCGGAAAAAGTTAGAATTTCATGAGGAACGTTAGGGTTTGGGAGGACTGCTTCTTAGATCTAGGGAAAACCAAGCAGAATTAGCTCAACGTTGAGGATAAATTGGTGAGGGGAAGGCCTGATCTACAAAACCCAGCAGTGGTTTGTTCAGAGATCGAGCGGTTTATTTTTTGGTATTTTTGGTTTTTATTATTTATGGAATTTTCAGTAAAATGAAGAAAAGCATGTGTCAATGGGTTGAGATCCGGAAGAAAGGAACTAACCTGCAGATTTTACCTGGAAATCCTTGTAGATTCCTTGAAGGTGATGATCCTTGCTATCTCAATCAATTTGAGAAGACCTGTGTGATTTCTAAGCCCAACGTTTTGCTCCAAGTGACCAGTGCGCCCTCTCTCCTACACAAGTAAATGTCAACAATATTAGATTTACTGTGTCATGAGAAAAAGACAAGATCTATAGAAAAATAACAAGATGTAATCATAGATCACAATGAAGCTAATGAAAACCCCCTGTTACAAACGAAACCAGTCCAAGCGAGTTGAGGCTCCCCTGCAAAAACACCTAAGTGAAGTCGCTCTCCTATAGACAAGACAATGATCCCGAAAAAATATATAGATCTCACACAAATTTCTCGAATGCTATGAAGCAAGAGACTTTCCAGTCACCATCTAAGAACACCAGATGCAAAGGAGATCCAAAAAATATCCACAAGAAAGTTTTTCTATTAATCAGATCCAAGAACCAATAACCCCTTACAAATGAGAAGCTCTCATTTAAATAGGAACGAGAGAACCAAAATCCTAACCACTTTCAAAATGAGTGGCTAAGATTAAAAGATATAAATGTTTTAATCAATGGTTGAGATGAGCTCAACATACAATACATGGATCAATATAACCATAAAGTACCAAAGTGGACTAGATCACCTATAAAGAGGCTACCCCACTCAACAAGAAATAAATGAAGCACATGGTGGGTCCATGGAGTGTTAACTAACTCCCTCTACGTGCCCCATGGCACAATAAAATAATATAATATTTTAATTTTTTTACTTTGTGCCTCCTTGAGGAAATCGTGAGCCTCCCAAAAGCTCAAGAAAATAATATAAAAATGCCCAAAAAATAGGTGTGGGCCCAATCAGGTGCTGCAACTGCTGGAGAAGGTGTGGAGGACATCACTCTCATCATCATGACTCATCCCATGTCATTTCCTTGCCTTAGTAGCCCAAATCGATTTCTTCAATAGCCATTTAATCATTTTTTAGTCTGCCTCGAGAAACGTGAACCTGCCAAAACAACCTCCTAGGGTGCTTGTGTTGTCCAACTGAGCCCACCAGGCTCTCTGGGATGGGGGTACTATGGTACAATCAAGTGGTTGCACCCCTTTTGCCCCATACAACACCCTAGGAGATCAATAAAAATATCTCCCTGCTTAGACACATCATCTTGTGAAGCAAAATTGCATCAGAAGGGTAAAATGAGCCTGACCATCTCTGCAAGTGCTCGGAACTGAAAATAAGCTATCTCGCTAGACTCGGAGAGTTCAAATCCATCTAGGGTGTATATTCATACCATTTCCAGGGCTTTGCCTTATCATCAACAATATCCAATAGACAATATAATCACTTGTAAATGACCATATACCAATAATATAACTCAGACTGTCATCCATCTGCTGCAAGTTTTACAAGGTTAAGACATGCTCTAGAAATCATTTAAGTAACAATCATAACAAGTAGCAGTCACCTCACTGGCGGTACATCAACCAAATACATATATATGGTTTTATTTATTATTACTCAAACCAGGCTTTCAAGACTATACTCACTTCATAATTGTAGTCAATTTAATAGTGAAGGGTGAAGGCTAAAATTTACAGGTTTAAGACAAAGGATGACTACCAATTCAACATTGTGACACTTAGGATATGGAAAGGGAATACTCACTATAACCATATGCCGGACAAACAACAACACAGGGAATGGCAGTGCCTCACATGGTTTAGTTGTTCAGAGAGTGCTTATTCAACTTAGGCATCATGTCTACATCAAGTTTGATCCAGGTTCATTGGGATCATCAATTTTATTTCCATGGCCTTTTTGGCCTATATGACCCTTTGGGACTTCACCAGTGCTTAAAAGCACAACTAATTGCAGCTTTCATCCAGGACATATTCAAATTTATAAGGTCAACAATATTTGGATATAGCAAATATTTAACCATTTCTTTTGGGACCTTTTCTTACACCCTTCGCGAGGTATTTTAGCATTTCATTGCTCTTGCCCTTTACTCACATATGTTAAGAAACAAATTTTAGAGTTTACAATCTCCATGGGTGCATATATAAATATTTCCAATACAAGCAATACATGAGCTTTCAGTTTTAGCCAACAACATCTCAAGTGACCAGGGGGAGTTCTGCCCAGTGTCAAACATCGGGACAACCGACCAAAATGATTTAGGCATACAATCTAACTCACCAAAGGCAAGTTCTGTCACCAACTCAGAGCCAAGACACAATATAAACAGGGAGGTTTGTCCAACAAAGGTTCTAGCGGGGAAAGGTCCTCCATGTCACAAGTCAAGTAGTAAGTCGGGTTAAAACAAAACTGGAAGGAAATGGATGGGTGGAGACAATGAACAATGAAGCCAACACTAGCAAGCCAGAGTATGGTGGGAATGACTACCTCTAATCTCCCTAGGGAGGGTAAAACCAATGAGTATAGATCAAGAACTTCCAAGTCTAAGTAGGGACATCAATACATAATACAAATACATCCAAGTCCATATATCTATGACCATCATTTGTTCAATGAGAAAACACTAACACCAATTTTGGCATCACTAACTGCTCTGCAAATGACTAAATGGCTACATCAGTCCTTGAATCTGAGTGTCCTGAGACTCAGTCCTTACATGGGAGAGTATAATAGTCCACTAACAAAATAATGATCCGTCAAAATTGTTCATCTCAACATCTCATATGTAAGAGATCCGACTGAAAAATGTACTGTATCTGAAAAAAAGAATATGGTAGCCCAACTACTATATATGTGATAATAAGTAGATTTAGATGGATCTAGTCCAAATGAGAAATGCCCAAATTAAATTCACCTAAGGTTTAAGCAATTATGAACGAAGTGGACCCAAAAGGAGTAAATCAGGATGTAAATGACTAGATATGGATGCTTGAAGAGTAGATCTATTGATTTGAAGTGGGTTCAAGCATAGCCAACTGATAGATTTGAAGGAATTACCAAAATCCCAAAGAGGGTGTCCCATCTAGGAGTGACTAGTGCTAGATCAAAGGGTAAATTGAGTCGGATTGAGTTGAAACTTTAGATCAAGGGTTTAAATATTTATTCATGAGTGGGTTTTGATGGTCGTCATCAAATAAGCACCTGATCTATCAAATCTAGAAAACTAGGGTTTTGTGTGGCAATTGTATAAAAATATGGAAATTGATACTATCCTTGTAGATTGTACCTGAAAATACTTGTGACTGCCTTGTGCGTCAATGATCCTTCCACTTAGTTACAATTTTGAGTGAGATCCAACAGCATCTGAGTGAAAAAGTTTTGTCCAAAGGAGGTAAAGCTCTCTATCCACCTGCGAATTCAAACTATCGAAGTGAGATTTGATCCACAGATGAAAAATAAGCAATGGAAGTCATCTAAAGAGAAAGATTCAATGCACAAAGTAAAAATTGTTCACTCCTTAAAAGATGAAAACAATCCACAAGAAGAGATGATGTAAGTCACCTCCACAATCTCTCCTCTAGCAAGTCGCAATCCCTGCAAGAACAATTCGGCCGCCACAAAATTATGTTGTTTGCATGCAAGATCAACTAAAATGTTTAAGCAAGAGGCATGACATTCATGTACAAAAACATTCACAAATATTTCAAGAGATTTTCCAAAAGTTTTCTTGTATTCCAATATTCTCAAAGCCAAAAGTCCCTTTTACAATGAGAGATAATACCAATATGGACGACATGGAGAGAAAAACTAATGCTAGAGGACGAAGATGAACCCAACAATATGCCTCAGATTAATTCCATGTCACTTCCTTGCCTCAATTACTACCCAAATCAATTTTTTCATTAGCCATTTTCATGATTTTATGTATCAAAATCTTGCCTCGGGAAAATAAAAATGCTCATATCTCGGCTTACTGAACCGCATCAACTGACTACAAAAATGAAACTGACACCATATCAATATCGTAATATAGATTGACTACACATTATGTGCCCCTGTGGCACCCTAGGAGAACCAATTATCCACTGAAAAGCATTTTATTTTAATTTACTGAGGCCAAATTACTGCAAACTGATAGATTGCCCCATAAATCCAATGCAAGTGTTTGGAACTGAAAACTGAGTGCATCGATGGACTCGAAATGCATAAATCCACTAGGAATGAGTACTCATACACCTTATGTCGATAAAAATATACGACAAAATGAGTACTCATACACCTTATGTCCATAAAAAATATACGTCAAAGGCCCCATCCATGCAAAATAATAATAATAATAAAGCTTGTAAATGTTGATAACCATAAAAATAACACAAGCCATCATGATAAGCCACCATTTGAAGCATGAACATGTCTACTTGACACTGATGAACCACAAATAATCATCATCTACCATTATAGGCCAAAACTCATCCTAGACCTTGCTGTTGACTTGGTCAAACTAGGTTGACTAGGTTAAACATGATAAAAAAAGATGACCCAAATGAAAAATCTTTGATGTTGCAATTACGAAATGGATATAGCGTGCTCAATTATCTATGCTAGTATTAGTTTTTCTCAGAGGTCTCCACTCGCTCTGAGAAGTCTGGATAATCAACTCGGCCACAGTATTCATTAATCCCAAATAAAAATCATTTCTATCAAAATTAGAACTTGCAGCACATGAAATCCTTACAACTCATAAACAATCAGGCAATCACACATGACTCAGAAATTTATCCTGGAAACCCCATTGGGGAAAACCAACTACAGTGGGACTTTCATCTTTCTTGAGCCCAGAGCAATCAGAATATAGAAGAAGTATAGTAAGATTTATAGAAGCAACTAGTGAACCTGGAGGGCCAAAACCCTAGATATGCAGCAGTTGTAGTTGTTTCTCTTGGAAAATGCGCCCCTAGCAGTACACCCTCAGCTCTCTGATATGATATGCTCTACTCCGAACGATGAACTACGTCCTCAATCACTGAAAATGTCCCCTAGTTGTACAGTTGCGCCCTCATTCCTCTGAGGCAAGTCTCTATTGATATGTTATCAGTTTGAATCTGTCTAATCACTGAAGGTCTCTCCTCAGTCATTGATGAAGACCCTCATCTCTCTGGTCCCTCTTAGCCTCCCACACGTGTGTAGCTACTCCCTCACATCCCAAGCGTGTGATGTGTTGTTGCTCACATCCTCCTCCAACTACTCACATTGTTGTTGTTGTTGTTGCTCTTCAATCTCCGAAGATGCTCAGTGAAGACTCTCTCTCTCTCGCTACCCTGATGAAAGAACTCCTCACTCTCTGAAGAATTGTCCTCTAACTGCCCTCAGGATTGCGCCCCTGGCTATCTCAGATGGTTCGCCCTGCTTTGGTCAATTGCTGCTCACAACTGCTCTGATCTCTTGATGCTCACAAAAGATGATTGAATTTTGCACCCTCAATTCCTTTTTATAATTCAAAGAGAAATTAGGTCACCAAACCCTAATTAGGGTTTCAAAACCCTATTTCACTTTTGTGCCAAAAATCAAACTATTGGATTAAAAAATGCATGCATGCACTTTTGCATGTAACTGGAAAAAGTGACATAACTCAATGCACGATCACTCTCTGTTGCTGGATCCATGACACTTGGCAGAGTGCATCTCATGCTCTACCCTCCTGCCTATGCAAATGAGTGCCTCCATGCTAGGCAGTCCACATGGAGGACATCATGAGTTACCCCATAACTCAACACTCCCTCTTAACAAGGGATGTCCGACCAAAACTGATGCCCTGATACAACAAGTCCTCTGCTACAGCAATTTCCATATATGTCTTGACTACCTTTGTTTCCCTATGACCTATAGTACTTTGATCCTCCTCCTACCTAGTGGTCTCGGAAGGAGCCTCTCACTCTCACTCATACCAAATCACTAATCATGGGCTCAAACTCCCGCTAAGTCTTTGTTGCAGCTAACCTTTGAAGCTATCATCAAGCAGATCAACTAACTGGTACTTGACCTCCTTGCCTTGAGATGATTCAGCTCGCTCCTAAGCTAAATCCATCTCAGTCATCTCATACCAACTTAGAGTCTGGTTGGTACTAGAATAAGCATCTCTCTCACCTCTCTGCCTTGTGGACTAACTCTCCAAAGGCTCATCCAAACTGTGAGCTTTTAGCTCCAACTACATCTCAGAGTCTGACGAGGACTCTGACAACCACTCAGTTGCTTCTGAAGTAGGTCTCCCCCGCACCACATACTCACCATCAATCCTGTAACCATCCACACTGGATCATCTCCCTCTGGATAGGTGAATATCCTCTCTCTTGAACACTATAGAGAACCCAACATCATTCAATGTTGATAATGAGAGTATGCTCACTCTTAGTCCTGGTATGAAGAGGACTCCTTATACCTCCTCCATCAATGTCATCTTTAGAGAAGCCTCACTCTCTCTGTGTGTCTTTGACATTGATCCATGTTCTAGACTCCCTCTGAAACTCTTCTCCAAAATCTCCATGAAGCTGACCACAGGCTGACACAACAACTTGCAACATGCCTTGTCTGATGTTATGCCTCACTAGTGCATCCAAGGTCATTCCCTTTGAATATAAAAGACTTTGTCTATCTCGGAACACCATACTATATTCCTCATCCCCACCAAAGGTGATACTAAGGGTAAATCTCTCAGGTCTGGTCCATGCATCCTTCCTTCCACCTCTAGAGAACTTCCTAACTCGAGTTATAATCCAACCCATCCAACTTCCTCTTTTGCATGTGTGAGCTTGTCTTTGAAACCCTAAGGAACACTTCTTGTATTTCCATCATCTAGCTAGATGCAACAACCCTCTCTTTCACAGATCTAGGGTTCACTCTCATAGATATGATGTCTAACTCTCATAGATCTAATACTTCCTTTCTAAAATCTGAGCCAGAGAAAATGTGAAATGATCACAATCAGCTTTATCATGTAAACAAAAGAACCTGGTGCCTTGGAAAACATGTTAGATCTCTGGGAGAAACTCTCAATACTTAACAACTACAATTGTCTCTAAAGGAATGCGCCCCTCTGGCACGTGTGACCAATCTGACAACTTCACCCTCTACTATGTTCTGACCTTTGATGGAATCAAGTCAAAATCTTTGTCTAAGGAAGTGTGCCCTCTCTTCCTATGCTATCCCAACAACTGAATAATGCACCCCCTCTCTAAAGGATGCACCCCTCTGACTTTCCTCTGTTTGCTCAATAGAAATTCCCTCTAACTGTCACTCAATATCTGAATGATCAAGGCACCCTCTCCTCAATCTATGTCATAAATCTAGCGCCTACTTGCACATATCTGACAGATCTATCTCGGATCTAGTCACCAATCTCATAGATCTGATAGATCTGATGTGACTCCACACAGATCTGGTACCTGCTCTCCAAATCTGATCCTCAGTCTCATAGATGTGATAGATCTAACCTCTATACTCATAGATCTGAACCCTGCTCTTTAGATCTAGGTAGATCTGGTCTCTATCCTATTGATACCAACTAGATTTATCTCAAATCTAGACTCCAACACTTTAGATCTGATGGATTTGATCGCTACAGTCACAAGTCTGAACCTTACTCTTCAGATCTAGTAGATCTGGTCATCCTCTCCACAGATCTGAAAGATCTGCCCTTACACGCCAAGATCTGAAAGATTTGTCTCTGATCTCTCCTCCAACAATCAGATCGGATAGAGCTAACCTCCACCAACTCAAATCTGACTCCTACACTACAGATCTAGGTAGATCTAGTCTCTATCCCAATGATACCAGCTAGATCTATCTCAGTTCTAGACTCCAACACTTCAGATCTGATGGATTTGACCTCCACATTCACAGATTTGAACCCTACTCTTCAGATCTGGTAGATATGGTCGCCCTCTCTGCAAATCTAACTCCACCAATGAATCCTCACACAGATCTGGTATGTTGCTCGCAGATCTGAGTATGATTTCCCTCCTCTTGCCTCTAACGAGGCTCTGATACCATATTAGTTTTTCTCAAAGGTCTCTGCTCGCTCTGAAAAGTCTAGATAATCAACTCTGCCATAATATTCACAAATCCCAGTTAAAAAACACTTCTATCAAAATTAGAACTTGCAGCACATGAAATCCTTACAACTCATAAACAATCAGGAAATCATACATGACTCAAAAAATTATCTTGGAAACCCCAATGGGGAAAACCAGCTACACTGGGGATTTCTTCTTTCTCGAGCACGGAGAAAATAGAATATAGAAGAAGTACAATAAGATTTGGAGAAGCAACTGGTGAACCTGGAGGGACAAAGCCCTAGATATGCAACAGTTGCAGTTGTTGTTCTTGGAAAATGCGCCCCCAACAGTACACCCTCGGGTTGGATCTCTCAAATATGATTATGCCAATCACTGGATGTTGTACACTCTGTCTAACTCTCATAATGATGCTCCCTCAGCTCGTTGCTCTGATCTACTCTGCTCCGGAAGGTGAATTGCATCCTCAATCACTGAAAATGTCCCCCAATTGTACAACTGAGGCACGTATCAGTTGATTTGTTACTAGTCTGACTCCGATTGATCACTAAAGGCCTCTCCTCAATCACTGATGAAGACCCTCAATTCTTTGTGCTCTCTCAGCCTCCCACATGTGTGCAACAGCTCCCTCACGTCCCACATGTGTGACGTGTTGTTGGTCACGTCCTCCTCTAGCTGCTCACACTACTGTTGCTCTTCAGAGTCTAAAGATGCTCAATGAAGACTCTCTCTCTCACTTCCATGATGAAAGAACTCCTCATTCTCTAAAGATTTGTCCTCTAACTACCCTCAGGAATGCGCCCCCAACTATCTCAGATGGTTCACCCTCCTTTGGTCAATTGTTTCTCACAGCTACTCTGATCTCTTGATGCTTACAAAAGATAATTGACTTTTGCAACCTCAATGCCTTTTTATAATTCAATGAGAAATTAGGTCACCAAACCCTAATTAGGGTCTTGAAGCCCTAATTTCACTTCTGTGCCAAAAATCAAATTGTTGCATTAAAGAATGCATGTGTGCACTTTTGCATGTAACTGTCAAAATTGACATAACTCGTTGCATGTCTTCGTTGTTGGATCCATGACACTTGGTAGAGTGCATATCACACTCTACCCTTCTGCCTATGCAGATAAGTGCCTCCATGCTAGGTAATCCACATGGAGGACATCCTTAGTTACCCCATAACTCAACAGTTAGCAGTAAGACTCAAGTACAAGTGGCTTCTACTGGCGATTATAAGCACAACGCATATAAATAATATATCCAAATCAAAGTAATTAGTTGCTCTAAACAAGAACCTCTAGTGTATACTCATTCGTAGATTTTGCCATTTTGCTAGTAAAGGGTGAAGGTGAATAAAACAAGGTAAGGCCTATGGAAATGACTTGATACTCGACATTGTGAGCATCTAGGCTGAAGGAAAAGAGAATCCACACAACACAAACTGGACTAGGTGAACAATAGGGAATGGCGGTGTCTCACAGATGGGTGGAACAGTGAGAATGATCCACTAGACTCTAGACAAGCAACCCTTTTGAATCAATTTTTTTGCACAACAAAAGACACTAGTTAACCTCTAAAGGCAGGTGCCCTAGAAAGCCATATGGGCTTCCAGAAAAGACAAAGAAATAACCTTCATATGTTAGCCTCACCGTGTTGCCATGTAGGGGAAAATGAGTCGTACATTATACAATGAATGAGTGCTCACCCCTTGACCATTAAATCTTTTAAAACATTTACTTTTTTAACCATTCAATTAACTAGCCATCATCCAAGAGCAGTTGCCATGAATAGCCTAGAGGGCTTCATATAATGACTCAATATGACCTCCATTGCATGTCACCGTCCATAGGTGCAATGGAGTGACCACCATGCTTCCCTTTGGGGGGGAACCACCTCGCATCATACAAAGGATGAGTGTTCGTCTCTTGGAAATTGGCTAACTTTTACATTTTATTTGCAACAATTTTTAAAAACACTTTTGTTTTGTTGGCTAGGCATCCATTTAGATAAAGCATTTGGTTCTAATGCCTTAGTGTCTAAAGACACTTTTGATTAAGACTACTTGTGTTAAGACCTATAGGTAAACAATCCATGTGATAAGAATCACACAAACCAACATCGAGACACAATTTAAATATGGAGACCTATTCCAACATAGAGGTGAGGGTGGGCGAAATCCTAGATGTCGCTAGTCAAGTTACAAGTCAGGGTTAAACAAGGAGGGAAGACAACATATGGATGGAGACAATGAAGATGGTGCCAAAGCTAGAAAGTTGTGTCCTTAAATGGAGATGACCAAATACATACTAAAAGTAGGTCATGACCAATGAGTATACAAAATAATCTCTTGATCATAGCAACATGATCACTTATCTTTTAGATTTCAATGAAAACCAATAAAATATCACCAACATACAACCATTATCAACAAAGTCTCACTACTAAAATAGACAATAGAGCATAACCAAAATCCAAATATACATATCCAGATATCACGTGGGTCATATACATGCATCTAATATGAACAACCTGAAGGCACTGAACACTATTGTTGTATACCATGGGCATTGTCATAATCTCTACTCAAAGATATGAAAATGGCTAATTCAGTCATCAAATATGGGGTCGTGAGGCTCAGTCATGGCATGAAACTAATCATCTGAATGCTCTGGATCCACTAAATAAGAGTGATCATCAACTATAAGCTCATCATATGCTGATCTCAAAGTAAAGGATTGGCTCAAAAATATGCTAAGGACTTCTCAAGAACAATGGTATCCCAGCTACTATATATTTGACAACATATGGATCCAACTGGGATAGGTGCTCTAAGGGAGAGAGCACCTGAAAAGCTCAGAAATATCTGGTCCACGGCAATGCCCATCCATCATCGAACATGCACTCGATCATATGCTTTGACTTCAACAAAACATGTTCTTGCACATCACAGAGACATCACTATCGAGCAATACATGTGGCATAAAATAAAATATTGGAAAGTAAATATTGAAAAACAAGTATGGGAAGTAAATGTTGAAAGTAAAAATATAATCTAAGAACTGATAAGCAGCTACAAAAATTATTTATTCAAAAGATAAACAAGGGTCAGACTCAATGGCTTATAAGACTCAAACTAAAAAGGTAAAGACTCAAAAACTCAAGACCATTCAACACTCAGAAAAAAGAAAAGACTCAAACCTACAGCTCAAGTGAGCTTATTCAACTTCTACCTACCCTACTCTAACCAATTAGGCAAGTGCTAAGTAAAATCATAGATCCAATGTAGCCACCCGTTGAATAGATCAATTTGTCTTTCTTTGTAGTTAATGTTGCAACTAGTTAAAGATGGCTTGGAAGTAATATGAATGAAAAGTAACACCATTCTAACTTGTTTGAAAATTAAAGAAAGATGGATATTGTGAAATAAGATAATGCCATGGATGAGATTGACTTTTGCAAATTTCCTCCATCCAAACATTAATAGGATCATAAAAACTATGCAAGTTAAAAATTGATGGAAGATAATACATCGCATGATTCATCCCTCTAAGGATATCATTATTTCCCACATCTTTTTGGCTAGTACACTCCATCATATTCACATTAAGATCAATAGTGAAATAAACGAGGGAAAAGTTATAGATTAATAAATAAAAAATTGAGATTAACTCCATTTGTTGTTTAAAATTTGAGAAAATATGGAATTGTTCTTTATAGAGCTTTTCAATCACCCAATCTAAAGAATTAACAAATATGAAAATGTTATACATCAAGGATGACTGAAAAATTGCGATGAAATGTTTTACCATTGACTACTTGGCACTCTTGAGACTCTTTACCAAAAATTTCACAAGTTAAAACTTGATTGGAACACGAAACCATACAACATGGCTTCAAAAGATGAGATGGGAAGGTGGGTTCAAAACATGTATTATCCTCCTTGTAATTTATGATAATTGACTTTAGAATATGAGAGAGAAATGTTTTTAAATCAATAACGTTCTTAAATTTTGGAACATGATCAAGGTTCACATCGTGAGAACAAGAAAGGACCTCCTTATCAAGATTGAGAATTGAGTGGGGCATATTATCAATATTAAATGAACCATTCCCCAAGGATTCTTTGTAAATAATTGGGCAACTTGAGGATTGTAACAAAGAACACTCTAGGTCATACTCACTCGTAAATAATTGTTCTTCATTTGATTCATCGTTGCTTTCATTCATTTGGAAAGAAGATGAATTGATAAGATCATTTTTAGGCTCATTCATTTGGAAAGAAGATGAATTGATAAGATCATTTTTAGGCTCATTATCATCATCACATTTTCATAATTGACGACTCGAATGAGGTTTGTATATTGTCTTGATCGTCTTTTTCTTAAATAATAAGATTATGATTATAATTAGAACTTTGATCGATTGAACATTGATTTGAAATCTCATCAACTAAACAATTATTGTGGAATCATTAGGGGAATTTTGAAGTCTAAAATGAGCTTCATAAAATATATAATAAAATATTATGAGTTAGGCATTTTATGGAGAATGTATATTTACAACTCATCTCTTACACTATAACCAATGCAACTATGGTTAAGTTAAATTGAAAAGATGTTTAAAATAAAACCAATAAAAAATTGTCTTTGATATGGCTAAAAGTAAAGTATTTTTGAGTACATAAATTACTTTTAAATAAAATATGATGACTAAAAGTAAAGTAGTTTTGAGTAT
>LPNX011091348.1:43339-180269 GCA_001517045.1 Pseudotsuga menziesii | reverse complement strand
AGTATTTAAAAAACAAAAACTATTAATCATCAAATTGTTTTTATTATAAGATGTTAAGTGATTTTTATTTTAAATAAAGATTTGACATATATATTTTAAATATTGGAAAAGTAATTACATAATTTTAGTTTTGAATAGAGCATTTACTTTTTTTATATTTGCAATTTAATTTATATTGAAATATAAAAAAGTAATTACATTTAAATAAAACATGTATTTTTTTATATTTGTAATTTATTTTATATTGAAATATAAAGAGTATTTTTTTTTCTAAGAACTTTAAGAGTATTTTAGTACATTTATATTATATTCAAAAATAATTTATGAATGCAATTTTCATAATGAGTAATTTACTTACAACATTGATATAGTTAACTATGGGTTTTCACTCACCATTTACAATTTAATAAATAAACATTAGTAACTCAATCAATGCCACTTCAACTATTATAGATGATGTCATCCTCTAGAATGTGATTGGTTATTTTAAAGTGAATTTTGACAGTACATTTTTTGTTTGGAGGCCCATTTTTTGCCTCAAAATTCCCCTAATGAGTTCTTCAGAAAGATCTTCAATAGAATCAAACATGGGATGCTCAACTTCGAATTTTTCTTCATGATGACCAATGAGCTCCCTTTCATGAGTAAAATCTGGCTTTGTGCCTTCTTCATGTAATGATGAGAAAGTGTCTCGTATGATTTTATTAATGTCATGTTCAATTTCATTTTGAGATTTATTGTGATTATTCGTAAGATATTCTGTGACATTTCTATTGATTGATGACTCACTCATAAACTTAATCAAAGGCACGCTCACCATTGATTCAAGAGAGGAGAAATCGAATTGATAACGACAATCACTAGTTATTTCATCGTCATTATCCTTATCATCTTCATCAAAATTATTTTCAACATCACAATCATTGCTTACCGAAGCTCTAAAGATTCATTAATGTTTTCACCCCATTCCTCGTTTAGAAAATGAGTAAACAATCATACCCAACGATGGATCTTGGTGCTAAATGATCAAACCATAATCGGACATCCCCATCTAAGGACTCACCTAGGGCCCACATGTAAACATCTTCATCATCTGCACCTCTAGCTTCCATATGATCCCAAAGTATTTGCAAATGATCTTCAATAGATATTGCATTGTTTCCATAAAAACGAGGCAACCTTTAAATGTAATCCTTTGGCATAGGATGAGGTGCCTCATGCATTTCAAAGAAGTCAGAAGGAGATGGCTTAGCTTGTGTTCCAACTACTTTGTCTTCTCTACTTGGGATTTGATTTGAATTTTTAACTGGATTACGAGAACCATTCAACCGGTTGCTCTAATTGCAAGGCCTTGGTTGAGTTTGATGCTTACTAATTGACTCAATATAATTTATTGGGGATACTTCATTACATGGATGAGGAAACTGTTGGGAATGATAAGGATCGTTATAATTAGGCTCATACCCATACTCATGCTCAAAATCATTCTCATACCGAGAATTTGATCTCTATCTATACCTTTCCTCATTTTTCTCTTTAAGCTTAGTTATTGTTTTATTTAATTCTTCAATGGATCGAAGAAATACATTCGAGTTCATTATGGTTTATGGGATGGCTTCGCTTCTTAGTGGATTCGCGTTGTGGAGTCGCCAGGTGAAATGAATAATCTCACTTATCGGAGGATAAGTCGTTTGAGAAGTAAATGGAAAGAGAGAAAAATAAGTGTCTGAAATAATTAAGTAAATGTAAAAATGCAACCGTTGAGTTTAAATCCAGATGCTGTATGATTCGGAAGATAAGTGTGAAGTAAACTACTTGTAGACACCAGAGGTAAGCCTCTACCTCCCCAACAACGACACCAAAAGATGTTATCACACAAAGTGTAGCTACCCACTTAATTAGGTATCATATCTGAGACGACAAAGGTGAGGTAGCTAACCAGTGACACCGCAAGGGCCTCGTCCACCACAAATTGAAGGTAGTTGTCACACCTTATGGGATATTGTCACTTTAGATCAAACCGTAGAATGATCAAGGGGGAGACCCTGCTAGCCTATAAGGGCTAGCGAACCTACTCAAGACACTCTAAATGATAAACAATGGATACAAGAGATGAATAATGAGCAAATTGATCTAGATCTAGAAAGATAGAAATGGTAAGTGAGGTTAAAGCCAAGTTGGGGAAGATTAAGGTGATAGGAAAATACCCAACTTGGAGTGAAATATACCACAAGTTAATTATAGTAGTGGATCTAGATGGATCTAGTCCAAGTGAGAAATACCCAAATTAGATCCACTTAGGGTTTATGCAATTATGGACGGAGTGGACCCAAAAGGATTAGATCGAGATGTAAATGACTAGATCTGGATGCTTGAAGAGTAGATCTATTGATTTGAAGTGGGTTTAAGCATACCCAACTGATAGATCTGAAGGAATGACCAAAAGCCCAAAGAGGGCATCTCATCTAAGCATGACTAGTGCTAGATCCAAGGGTAAATGGAGTCGGATTGATTTGAAACTTTAGATCTAGGGTTTAAATATTTATTCCCGAATGGGTTTTGATTTTCGTCATCAATAAGCGACCACTCTATCATATCTAGAAAATTAGTGTTTTCAACAATAAAGGTTTTGTGTGACAATTGGATAAAAATATGGAAATTGATACTAACCTTGTATATCGTACTTGAAAATACTTGTGGACGCCTTTTACATCGATGATCCTTCCACTTAGTTACAATTTTGAGCGAGATCCAGCATCATCCAAGTGAAAATGTTTTGTCCAAACAAGGTAAAATGTCCTCTCCACCTGTAAATTCAAACTACCGAAGTGAGATTTGATCCACGAATGAAAAATAAGCAATGCAAGCCATCTAAAGTGAAATTATCAATGCAAAAAGTAACAATTGATCACTCCATGAAAGATGAAAATGATCCACGAGAAGAGATGATGCAAGTCGCCTCCACAATCTCTCCTCCAACAAGTTGTTATCCCTGCAAGAACAATTCAACCTCCACAAAAGTATGTCATTTGCATGAAAGATCCATTGAAATGTTTAAGCAAGAGGCATAACAATCATGTAGAAGAACACTCACAAAGCTTTCAAGAGATTTTCCAAAAAATTTCTTGTATTCCAATATTATCAAAGCCAAAAGTCTCTTTTACAATGAGAGATGATCGCAATATATAGATCTCTCAAGTGAATAATACCTAGATTCAAAAAGATCAAGGGTCAAGATCATAAGACAAAATCACTCTAATCAATGACTAAGATTAGCTGGATAACAAATACATAGATAAAATCAATAATAGAGGGGTTGCACCCACTAAGATTCCCAAGAGAGGGGTGCACCACATGAAAGATGAGTAAGATACAACATAGCACATGGTGGGGGCTGGGAGGTGATATAAGTCCTCTAGCATGGCCCCATAGCACAATATCATAATAATATGCCATTGTGATAACATAAAGTGACCAAGTGACCAAATGGTGGCCCCTCAAGATGCATCAAAATTGCCAAAAATCATAAATGTTAGGATGTCTGTACCACATGGAGAGAAAAACTGATGTCACTGGACAAAGATGACCCCAACAATATGACTCGGACTAAGCCCATGTCATTTCCTTGCCTCAATTACCCAAATCGATTTCCTTGTTAGCCATTTTCATTATTTTATGCATCAAAACACTGCATCGAGAAGATAAAAATGATCATATCTCTCTACTGACTAAACCTGGGTGTCATTTGACTGCAAAAATGAAAAAGACACCATAGCAATATGATAATATCGACTGCCTACACACTATGTGCCCCTGTGGCACCCTAGGAGAACCAACTATCCACTCAAAAACATTTTATTTTAATTTATTGATGCCAAATTCTTCCAAACTGATAGACTGATCCATAAATCCAATGCAACTGCCTGAAACTAAAAGCTAAGTGTATCAATGGACTCAGAATGTCCAAATCCACTATGAATGAGTGCTCATATAGAATCCATAAAAAAATATACGTCAGAGGCCCCATCGATGTAGAATAATAATAATAATAATAAAGCATGTAAATGTTGATAACCATAAAAATAACACAAGCCATCATGAGAAACCATCATCTGAAGCATGAATATGTCTAATGGACACTGATAGACCACAAATAATCGCCATACACCATCATAGGCCAAAACTCATCTCGGACCCTGTTGTTGACTTGGTGTGAATGAATGCAAGAATTCACTCTTTTGTTGAAGGCAAGACATGAATTCCAGGGGTATTCGTGCTTTCTCAGAACAAAATGTGCAAACTAACCAAATTGCTCGAAACCTGTAAAAAATATGAAAATTGTGAAACAACCATCGTCCCTTATAGAAACCTGCAACAAAACACAAACAAAGCTGGAAAAAACTAGATATGCTAGAAAACAAATAGATCCTTGATAACCAATTAGTATACAATTGATTTTAATCCATATCTACAGAACCCCAAAAAAAAAAATCGAGAAAATTTTGAAGAAAATCTTAAAATTAATTGTGAGAGTTTGGGTTTGAAAAAAACTCTCAAACATGTAGCAAAATGACTAGATCTAAAAGAATACCGCTTGGGTTTGATAAATTGGATGTCAAATCTAGAAAATATGGAGGATCCAATTCAAAATTTGAAGAATTGTTGTTTGTAAAAAAAATATCAAAATTTCACTAAAGAAGGTAGAGCATAGCAACT
The DNA here is from genome assembly GCA_001517045.1 of Pseudotsuga menziesii. Classification (NCBI taxonomy): domain Eukaryota; kingdom Viridiplantae; phylum Streptophyta; class Pinopsida; order Pinales; family Pinaceae; genus Pseudotsuga; species Pseudotsuga menziesii. The sequence continues at coordinate 175,553 of LPNX011091348.1, read as the reverse complement.
AGCTCGAATACCATGTTAAAATATTGAGAATATGTAACATACAACAATATGTTTACACTAACATGTAAATAAATAGTAAATATCTACTAGTCTAACTTTCTATCCAAACATGCAATAATAAACATGTAAGAAATAATAGACAAGAGAACAAGGCACTAGATATATGTGGTAAAACCCCAAATGGGGAAACATTTATGGGAAGGTTTGGTCTTCTTTATTTTTCAGAAATTTATGTCTTACAATACATGACATCCTCACATTTTCATGACATCACACTACATATTTACTTCATGTCACAATGATGTTTCGCCAATATACCCAAAAGGGTCTCTTTCTCTATTATATACCAAGAGGTATGGAAGAATAACATTCCAAAATACATGTGGGATCAATGATTTTCCGCCTATTTATATAATGAATTGTAATAGGATCATGTTACTCCAATCTTACAAGAAGGCTCCACAATGTGTATGCTTTACAATATTCACATGAGATAAATCTCAACAATATCCAATATGCTTTTATGGTATTTCACCAGCAATACCACACAAGTCATCATTACATATCCCAATACATTTGAGGATGGGTTAGGCTTTTCTTCCAAATTTTTCTCACATGGATTTCCCAAGTGTTGGATATATCCAAGTCACCTTTTATTCCTTCTTCGGGAAGTGAAGATAACTCATTCAGAACAATCCTTTGCATCTCTTTCGATTTCTGCTTGGGGTTTGAAAGAATTATTTTCGAGATCCTTTGTAACTTCCTTATTTATGGAAGGTTCACTCATCAATTGACTTACAAAGAATTGAATAGCTTCTCTGGAAGAGCCTGCATCCAAATAACAAGGGAGATCATTACCAATTTTATCTCTATCCTTCTGATCATCCTCATCAAATTGATTTTCAACAACATAATGTTCACACGATTGTCCTTCTAAAGATGGTTGAATATTTTCTTCCCATATATCTAACTATAATTCAAAAAGATCATACCCAGTGATGTTTTCGGCTCTAATATTTATATACCGATCACAGGATCTACCATCTAAAGTAGCAACAAGTAATTTCATACAAATGTCCTCATACTCTATATCCAATTCCTTGATGACATCCCAAAACCAATCAAGGTGCATAGCAACAGATTCCTCATTATCCTTGTTAAAGGTAGGTAACCTTTTATATTCTCTATCAAGGACTTGATTTGGATATTCAACTAATTTTTAGAAGTCAAGAGGACTATTTGACCATCTATGTCTACCCAAAACCCTTGGCGAATTTGTATTTATCACATAATGCAAGGTATCTTGGGAAGTTACTTAAAAAGGGTCCACATTAGACTGGTGAGGAAAATCATGGGTATCTTAATGTTCTTGATATTCAGGTTCATACCCATAGTTGTATTCCAGGTCATCCTCATACCACGATGATGATTCCCACTAATCATGGCCCTCTCTTAATTATCTAGACTATCTTAAATTTCGGTTTGCTTGGTTTAATTAATTTAAGGCTTGAGAGAAGGAGAGCAAAAAATCTGAACTCATTGTTCATCTTTAATCTTAAATTCCCCATTGGAGTCTCTATATGGGTTTGAAATTAGAGTTTCTACATGGAGTCACCAAGTGAAGAGATAAATTACTTCACTAAACTTCTTTGTTTTTCAGGTACCAAGGAATTCCTTGCTCCTTGACAACGACACAAAAATGTTGTCACACGATTTGACGATCTAGAATTTACAAGGATTAAACAATCACCAGACCGATGGAACCTCAATACACTGCCCCAATGTTCCACACAAATAGGGTGTCCTCTCTTTGGGTTTCCCAAGTCCACATAAGTAGATCCAAACTAATCATGGGAGGAGTCCTTGGTCAAGATTAATCGATACTTGACGAAATGACTAGCTTTCTCACAATACTAGCAAGACTGATTTGTTTATGGGAACAAAGGGCCAAAGAATTGTTAGAATATACACCAATACTGAGAAGGGTGTGAATCAGTATTCAACAAATTTTAACCACTTTTTCTCTTTACCACTTTAACCTGTCATCACATAATCAATCATAAGCAATGTACAATATTAACAATATCAACAGAGATTGATAGCAAAGTACAGTAAACATATATTTTACGTGGAAGCCCAATAAGGGAGAAACCCATGGGAAAACTTTTCTTATATTTAATAAGAATACAATCTTGATAGGCTTCAAACTATGAGGGACACCAATCCCTGTAGTAAGCACCCACTTACAACTTTTTAGGCACCAACTTGACAAGCACTAACCTACCGAGTTAGTGAGGACATCAATCCTCTTTGAAAACACCCACTTACAACTTGACAGACACCAACCTGTTGAGCTTGTGAGGACACCAATCATCTTTGCAAGCACCAACTTACATTGCTCAATCTGATACGAACCCACTTGTTAACATGGTGAGGACACCAATCCTCATTGCAAGCACCCACTCATAGTTTGCAAACACCAACTTCCAGGCACCAACTTATTAAGAAGACTAGGACACCAATCCTTTCCCTAGCACCACCTTTCCACCCTAAAGTAAATATGCTTTTGGTTTATTTACCTTGCACCACCTAGTGCTCAATCCTTCTTACATAATCCTTAACATTTGAGTCTTTTAACTTGTGATGTGCAATTTCTTTGTGGATGAATAAAAGGAATGTAACCTACAATTTTTGTGCCCAAATACCAAGACACATCTTGCAATCTCAGATTTGAAAGTGTTCCTCGGCGAACTCAAAACCCAACAAAATCAACATACTATGCGATTTCATAATCCAAATACAAAGATACATCATGCAATCTCTATAATTTCCCTGAGAGGATGTATACTTGTGGTTTTAGAACCGAAACAAAAGCAATCTCAGAGCTCAATATCAATTTCAAAATATCCACGGGGGCTTCACTTTTTGACCAATATCATATCACATTTGTTCATATTGTGGGTTTTAAAATGATCATAAATTGAACCAATATATTGCGGGTATTAGGGGGGATGAGGGGTTTAAGGTGGGGGTGGGTAGGGTGGTTTATAAGGATTGAGGTATAAAAAGGGCTGGGGAGGAGGTTTTAAGTATTGGGAGGGGGTTTCAACAAAAAGAGTTTGGGTCAATATCTCTGGAAATTAAGGGTATTCTTTAATATCCCATGATCGCACGTGCTATGTGAGAGGTTCACTAAGTGAAGTCCTCGTGAAAATATCTTGCAATTTTATTTTTCTCTCTAGCGAATGCATTCATCATTCACTCCTCATCTTATCAAATTGGTTTCTTATTTATACAATTCAATCTTATGTGGTGTGGACCCATCGTAGCAAAGAGAAACAACCCATCATGGAAATGAAGAGGAGTCTTGGTCATTACGTAAATGTTCTTTTGCTGACTGGACCAATTTAAACTCAATTGATGTGCACATTGTGGACGGATTGATCCCAAGATATACGTAGACAATATCTTTCTTGTCCAACCATTGCATATTTATTGTCAAGCAATTTCAACCTCTTCCAAAATCGTTACTTATAGGCTATTACAGGAATTCCAAATTCCTGTAGTTTGAGTATATTTTGATGTTTGTAGAGAAACAAATGATGGTTTTATGCTTGTAGCATGTTCCTCATGCATTAGGATTTTGTATCCTTTGTTTGGATTAAGAAAAACACTCATTGACATCTACTTGAGGGTTGTTTCAAGCATGGGGTCGAAACAGGGCTAGTGTACTTTTGTGTTGATATTTCTCAAGGCAGTTTACTAACTTATGATTTTTGGAGAATTCAAAGGTTTTGGCTCATATTATCTTTTTTTTGGTCTATGATATGTTTGGTCATAAGTGGACATGTTCATACATCCTTCAATTCCTGTTGGCAAACATGTTGGAGACAAACATATTGGAAGCTACACTGCTTCAGGACTCTTTAATATCCATACATCAATCAACCATTGACCTCAATAACACCTCATAATTATTGTCACATTAGCATCCACTTTGACATCAATGACACATCATCATCACTGCCACACCCACAACCAATTTGACATCAATGACAACACTTTCTCAACATGAATTAAGAAGTTATGAAATAGGCTCTATATAGATGAGGCTATGGATATTTGGTTATGCAATATGAATGTGACCCTCACTAGTCTTAGGGCTTCCAAAACTACTCTTAAGGAAACAAGGAAGAAAGATAAGCAAGGAAACAATGATATCGGGTTTATTAATACCAATCTTTGGTTTAAGGATGCTTGCCCAGATTTAAGTGTCCATGCATGAGGGTTTAAGGGAAATATATTAAATATTGCTTAAGAATCCAAAATTAGTATCACAAGGAAAGATGTAATGTTGAGTAAATGGTTTACTCACACTTGTATAATGTTTAATGTGAGTTTGGTTGAGGTTTATGGATGTTGGTGTGGTCTTATTTAGGCTCAACATTGATTATTTAATTTATAGTTATGATATGGATGAATGGTGAGATTGATAACAACACTATCAAGATGCATCAAACAACCCCAAAAATTTACCTACATGCACATGCAATGACTGTATGACCCATTGCCTTCCCTCGGGGGTTTATTCTAAGTCTTTTTAGCATTTTATGATGCATATTTTTATATGAAATATATTCCTAAATGAAGAATGAATTTACAACTCTAAGATGCTTTGAAAATTAACTATACTAGGCAAAGATTTAGAATTTTAAAAGGGAAAGAAGAGAAATTTTGGAACATAGAGTTCCAGTGTGTGTTGGTTTCTTGGGTGATGGAGTTGTTATAATATTAGAGTCAAGCTAAACTAGTTAACCTATCTAAGCAACCAACAACATGTCATAAAAGATAAGAACATTAAAAGAAAAGGACAAGAGAACACTGATATACGTGGTTCACCCTAATGGGTTACATCCACGGGAAGGTAGTCTTCTATTATCTCCAGAATGTCTTCTCCAATCTTACAAGAGAGCAAAGCACAAATACCCCAAAGAATATAGATGATGTACAACAATGTCACAATAGTACCACTGCTACATCAAGAATACATAATATGTAGAGACTCACTTGACCCTATTATATACTAAGAGATGAGGAAGAATTACTCTCACATATTGCATGTGGGATAATATAATTCTCCAAAATAACATCTCTTAATACAATACCATGGACAAATACTCTACACAAGTAAATACAACACCATATAACTATGGGTTAAATGTATTACTCTTTTACATAAGATTGTAGACAACTTCCGATATAATACAAAGACATTATTACCTTCCACGGAATATAATATATTTCAACACCCCCCCTTAATAATGGCTGGGAGAAGGGCCCACACTAACACTAAGGAATGAAGGATTCATTATTGCTCCCCCTTGATGACAACTTCGCGCATTCCAAGCAAGGAACGGAGATGCACAAACTTCGCCTCGGTGAAGGATTTGGTGAAGATATCTACTGCATGCTACTTGGTAGGACAATACTGAAGAGAAAGAATACCCTCTGCCAAAAGTCCGCAAATGTAATGAGCGTCAAGGTCGATATGTTTTGTCTTGGAGTGATATACCGGATTATAAGCAAGTTGGATTGCACCCTGATTGTCACATTTCAACATAGTGGACGATTTCGGAGCCAGACCAAGCTCTGTAAGAACATGTCGTAACCAAACTACTTCTTTTGCTACTCTATATTTTGCTTCACATGAAGATAAAGAAATATTCTTCACCTTCTTACTCGACCAAGAAATTGGACCTAGACCAAGTTGAAATACATAACATGCAGTGGACCTTCAATCATAACTATCACCTGCCTAATCAGAATCTGTGTAACCAGAAAGTAAAACCATAGTACTGCTCGAGTAAAAAACACCATAGTGTAATGTCCCCTATAAATATCTCAAAATCCTCTTGGTTTCCTGCCAATGACTTTCATGAGGTTGCTGCATGAACTGAGAAACCAAACTGACAGCAAAAGAGAGATCTGGTCAGCTGTGAGTTAAATATATCAAACTGCCTACAAGCTGATGATAAAGAGTAGCATCAACAAGCAGTGTGGTAAACTCAACAGTTAACTTTACACCAGACTGAAATGGCGTAGGAGAATATTTACAATCACTCATATGGAAATGAGCCAACAGGTCTGTAGCATACTTTGGCTGAGAGAGAAACATACCATCTGCCATATGCCAGATTTGAAAACCCAAGAAATAATGCAATAAACCAACGCCAGTCATTTCAAACTGCTTTTGAAGATCACTTTTTAGATTTTGAATTAATGTAAGCTAGTTGCTTGTGATGATTAGATAATCTACATTAAAACAACAATGAGAATATTAGTACCAAAGTTCTCAACATACAGATTTGGATCAAATATACAACACTTAAAACCATTCTTCAAAAAATATGCATCAATTTTATCATACCAAGCCATATGTGCTTGTTTGAGACCATATAAGGACTTGTGTAATTTACACACTAAATTTGATGATTCAACATTAATAAAACCAAGAAGTTGTTGCATATAAATTTCTTCATTAAGATCGCCATTTAAAAAAGCACTTTTAACATCCATTTGGTGTATTTCCCATTTATAAGATGAAGCAATAGATAAAATGGTTCTTATTGTATTCATTTTAGCAACAGGAGCGAAAGTTTCATTATAATCTATACCTTCAAGTTGATTAAAACCTTTTGCAACTAACCTAGCTTTATACTTTTCAATGTCCTTCTGCGGTGAACTTAGTTTTATAAACCCATTTACAACCAACTAAATTATTACCAACGGGAAGAGGAACAAGAGACCAAGTCTTGTTATTCATAAGAGACTCATACTCAGCAGTCATAGCTTGTTCCCATTTAGCTTTACCTTGAGCTTGAGCATAAGACGTAGAATCATCTGTGGCCAGAACTTTGGTCATAAGGGCAAAGTTAGATCTAGTTCTACGAGGGTCAAAAGGGTTACCCACCTCACTACCTGCAGATTCAAGAGTTTTTCGGGCCCAAACAGGAGGGTTAGAGGAAATCGAAGTTTCTTCAGCTTCAATACATTCAGGTGGAATACTTGAAGAAGAGGGTGAACTAGGATCAACAACAGGCACAGAACTAGAAGAAATCGAGATAGGAGTAATAGGAGACAATGTGATATTCAGTGTAACATGAGGTTCGACAGACTCAGGTGGTGATGATACTTTAGCAAATTGAACATCCTTTCAGATGATAACACTCTGAGTAGAGGTATCAAATAACCTGTAAGCCTTAGAATCCTCAGAATAGCCAATGAATATACATTTGTGAGACTTGGGATCTAACTTTTTTCGTTTATCGTCAAGAATATGAGCCCAACATTCACAACCAAACACCTTAAAGTTACTAATATCAGGTTTCCGACCATTCCATTTTTCCTCGGGGTTAACATGCTTAACGGATTTTGTAGGAACTCGATTTAAAATAAAGTTTGCACAACTTACAGGTTCAGCCCAAAATTTTTTATGTAATCCTTTAGAATAAAGCATACATCTAACCATTTCAACTAAAGTTATGTTTTTCCTTTTAGCAACACCATTTTGTTGAAGTGTGTAAGGTACAATATTTTGGTGTTGAATACCATGTTTAGATAAAAAAGCTTCAAATTCATTCTTAACAAATTCCCCCCCCATTATCTAATCTTAAAGTCTTAATCTTCTTACCAAACTCATTTTCAACCAAAGATTTAAAAATTTGAAATATTGAAAAAACTTCACTTTTATTTTTCAAGAAATAAACCCATGATTTTCTTCTAAAGTCATCAATAAAAGTAAGAAAATAGAGTGTACAAGATAAAGAGGTAACTTCAAGAGGACCACAAATGTCACTATGAATTAATTGCAAAGGTTCTTTAGCACACCAAGCTTTACCTTTCCCAAACATTTCTCTATGATGTTTACCAAGAACACAACCTTCACAAACACCGTTAGTAGAAGAAATATGAGGCAAGCCATGTACCATTTTAGTTAACAATTGCATTTTACTATAATTCAAATGACCTAATCTTTCATGCCATAATTTACTTTGTTCGTTGGCATGGGAAACATAGGAATAAAAATGTTGTCTTTTAGTTGAGTTAAAACCAACAAATTTATATAGACCGGCAGTATTATCAACCGGACCAGAAGAAACTACTTTGAAATTTTGATTGATAACTTTAAGAACATATTTGTCAGACCATGCTTCAAATTTAAACCCTTTTTTACAAGCACGATAAATAGAAAGTAAGTTAATGGGCATGTGTTCAACATGAAAAACATCTTCCAATTGACCATTAGTAACATTAACATTACCGGAACCAATTACGGAAAGTTGTTTACCATCACCTATAGAAACTTTCTGAGATATGTGTTTACGATTGTCATAAGAAGTAAATAAAGAAGCATCACCAGTCATATGTTTAGATTCACCAGAATCCATTATCCATTCCACGTTACAAGAAGAATTATTGGGCAAAACAATAGATGCACATAAAGCTACTTGAGAGTCATGCGAAGTTTTCTTTTTAGCTTTAGCCATTAAATGTTTTGCTTTAAAACAATTCTTTTCAGGATGGTTAGTTTTACCACAATGTTTACAAGGATCATATACTTTCTTTTGTTTACTATTTCCATTAGAAGCATGAGAAGCATGTCCATAGTTAGTATTAGAAGGATTATAACCTTTAGCATTATGAAAAATTTTCTTATGATACTTATTAAATGCAGTTAGAGCTTTCTTAGGTGTGATTTGTCCTAAAACAATTAACCTGTCTTTCTCATTGATCAATCCTTTACAAAAATCATCAAAAGTTTGCTTCGTAGTACTTTGAGACAATTCTAGAGCTATATTCCTAGTTTGGATGAACATATCAAAACAAGATGGCATTTTATGTTCTACAAGAATAATAAGAGTAGTGTCAGTTTTCTTGTAATCTTTACCACAACTATTTAATTTCTCATTTAAAGTTTTCAATTCAGCGAGATATAACACAACTCTTTCAAAGTCAGCAAGTTCGAGGTCAAATATCTTCTTTTCAAGATAATATGCAGAAACATCATTAGATTTATCAAATAAAGAGGAAAGAATTTTCCATACCTAAACTGGGTTGTCTTATGCCTCAATACTTACCTTAAGACTATCTGCAACAGTTTGACCAATGAGCGCCCTTGCTTGATCACTTTTAGCTTCCCATATAGCCAAATCATCAGCAGCAGTGGGTGTCTTGTGTTCACCATTAACTAGCCTCCAAAGATTCTTACTCCTGAGAACATCAAACATCTTTCTCTTTCAGGCAAGTAGTTAGAACCAACTAATTCAGGAGCAGAAGCTACTTCAGAAGTCGTAATGAGTGAAATTTTGTCAAGAAATAAAAAACCCTAATACTGAAAAAATGACAGAAAAACAGTGAAGAACTTCAAAACAGTTACACTTTACTGATCTGAATCTGCAAAAGCACAGTTAGAAACATAGTAAAGAAAAGAGGAGATACTTTCACTTACAACCCTGTGAAAAAAAAGTGCCCAGAAAAGTCCAATCTTCTATTCTAGTTGCAAGGGTGGATCCAGAATGGTTGTTCCAATTCCCAACAAAGGTTATAATAAAAAAATCTAGTAAGAAATGATCAAGTTACAACCCTTTTTTTATAACTGTCGTTTTTATTACCGAAAGGAAGCCTAGAAATGCTCAGTTTTTTGTTCTAGTCACGTGGGTGGGTACAGAATGGTTGTTCCAATTCCAAAAACAGGTTATAATAAAAAACCGGTAAAAATGACCAAGTTATGGCCCTTTTGTATAACTGTCGTTTTTATAATTGGAAGAAAGATCTCCTTGAGGAGAGCCCCAAAATCATGTAGATCTACAGAAAAAACATCAAGAAACCCTTGAAAAAATTCTGCAAAAATATTACACAACAAGTTAGGGTTAGGGTAACAAACAAATGCAGAAATATGCCAAGATCTGAAGAGAATCCTAATGGCTACCAGATAGAAAGAAAATCTACAACAAAATGACAATGCCCAAATCATAATCGTTATTGATTAAAAGCTATAGAAGGTACTAGATCATAGCAACCCACTGTGATACCATGTTAGAATAGTAGAGTCAAGCTAAACTAGTTAACCTATCTAAGCAACCAACAACATATCATAAAATATAAGAATAGGAAAAGAAAAGGACAAGAGAACACCGATATACGTGGTTCACCCTAATGGGTTACATCCACGGGAACATAGTCTTGTATTATCTCCAAAATTTCTTCTCCAATCTTACAAGAGAGCAAAGCACAAATACCCCAAATAATATAGATGATGTACAACAATGTCACAATAGTACCACTGCTACATCAAGAATACATAATATGTAGAGACTCACTTGACCCTATTATCTACTAAGAGATGAGGAGAAATTACTCTCACATATTGCATGTGGGATAATATAATTCTCCAAAATAAAATCTCTTAATACAATACCTTGGACAAATACTCCACACAAGTAAATACAACACCATATAACTATGGGTTAAATGTATTACTCTTTTACATAAGATTGTAGACAACTTCCAACATAATACAAATACATTATTACCTTCCAGGGAATATAATATATTCCAACAGGAGTCTTCTTGCCCCTCTACCTGTAGCACCCTTAATGACTGAGTACAAAACTTTCAGTGGTTGTTAATCTAGCCAAAATCCTCTAATAGTGAAGTGTACACTTGAGAAACCCCGGTTCCAACCTACAAAACGATACAATCATAGATCAAGAAGTTGTTGAGATGGTACAAGATCTACAAATCATTTCACTTAGACAAGTTAGAATTAAATGGATACGAGAAATACAATATACATCAAAAGCTTAAATCAATTCACCGTAGATTATTTATTTCTCGATCTAAATCTTGAAGAGAGATCCACAATCTAATATTTAATTCCAAGTAAACATGAAATATATCACCTCCACCATGAAGAAACAAGCCATTAAAGCAATATACAGTAGAAAGCAAGAGCTAAAATCACAAACACTTGGTTGACACAAGCCATAAGAGACAATTCAATTTGCAAAAAACGTGTCCGAGTTCTATTGAGTTGAAATTCTCCCTGACAATTGAAAATGGCTTCTCCTTTATAGAATCAGAAGGAGGATAAACCATAATCCATTCAGATTAAGGGCTGAGATTCAAACATTCTCAAGCCTCAAAAAGGGTTGATATCAATCTCACTTTTTCCTTTTACAAAATTACTGAAAACTTCACAATGAGAGAGGGTTGAATTGCCTCTAAGAGCCCAATTATCTTACAAAAATTACAAAGGATTTGTTGATAAGTTGAGTTGGATCCTTGTGTGGGACCCCCTTGACACCTCATTTGATGATTTGGAGAGGAAGAGAGAGAAAATGTTTGAATTTATTTTCCCCCATTGAAAGAGAGTGTCTCCCTTCAAAATACCTGCTAGTTGGGCCCACATGTTATGCCATATGAGAAATCTGAGATTTTGGTATTATTTAGGAGATGATTTTACTACGACTCAAGTTTCCAATTTTCCATCAAAGTTTTCCATTGCTTAGTTGAATAATTCGTGTAATGTACCAATCAAATATTATTGCACATTAATTCACCCTTCCAAAAGATTTAAAGAAAACAATGAAAATAAAGGGTCGGACTAGTCACTTTAACATGGAATCAAGAGGGCCATTCCAAAACTATGAAAGGTGGGAGGGTTGTTCTAGATTAAGTATCATTTGCACAATGTATTGGAACGATTTATGTTTCAAACAACAACTATGTTGAAGTCTACTCCAAGGCACCTAGGCACCCTAACATATGCAAACTAGATCTTCCGCTTGACACTTATCGAGAACCAAGGGTGAGGGATTTTGACTGGGGAAGGCTTGTAGAACTCCAATTTACTGTCATAAATTAGTTATGGTTCGAAATACAGGTTTAGGAATGGTTTGGAAATATCTAGAGGTCTTACAAGCAAAACTAGTAATTAGGACTACACAGAAGGATGAATTTCAATTCAAATTTAAGAAAACATCAGGATCATGAAACTTTGTAATAAGGCTTGGTATGGATTAATTAGGGTCCTAAGGACCTTCAACAACTTACATAAACAAATTTGGACACTTGGAACTCATTGTATTGCATATTCTGTAAAACTAGTCAAGATTCGTATTCCAATAAGCATAGGGTTAAAATTTCATTGAAGATGAAGATAATATTGCTGAACCATAAGAAACATAATATAATTAAAACATAGAAGGATTCATGGACATTACAGAGCTGTAAGAATAGCATCAAATGCTCGTGAAGACATGCTCATCCTTGAACAATTACAAATCAATACATGAGGCACATACCAACCAAGGGATTTACACACTGTTGAATCAATGATTCACTTGAATGGAAGTGGATTAAGGAAGTATGTGAGGAAATATTATACAAATTAATGGCTCTAGAAATGGATCCATAGGACATCAAAGGAATTAAGAAGAAGATAAGATAGAACAACGTTGCTCTGGGAATTATTTCATCTTCAGAACTCTTAGACTCTCAAGAAGTAATTCAACCAAAGATTGAGATCATACCTGCAATACACTTGAAAATCGTGCAATAAACCCAATGAGAGAGGTTGGGTTCCTTCCTCAAACTCCAAATGATTCCTCAACTAGATTGGTGACAGTAGAGGAACATCTCTTAAGTCATGAAAATCTCATTGCTCTTCAATTTTGAATTTCAACAATGGAAATATATGGGAATGTGGTGTACTCTCTCTCTTTTATAATAAATTTGGCTTCATTTAAAAGATACATCTTCAAGTGGCCCACTAGCCTCAACCAATGCGCCCTCTTTTACTAGATTAGGAGATGTATCTTTTCGTGTTGCTTTCTTGCTTTTACTTTAGTTGGATTCATTTCTTTTGGAAACTCCTAATTTGTCTTTATTTTCTCTTCTTTCTTGCTTTTCAAAACTTTCCTGCCTTTCTGCCTCTTTCCTTCTTTTACTGCTACTTTCCATTTTTTCTGCTTTATTGTTTCTTTCTTGCTTTGCGACTGCTTTTCTTCAATTTTCCTTCTTTTTTTTAGCAACATGAGAGGCCCACCTTATATCTTGTGCGCCCCTATGGCAACATGGGTAATTAAAACTCATCCAAATATTAATTAATAATTAAAATAAACTAGCTATAGGATACATCAAACTCTAATGTTATTAATTTAATTAACTAAATAATGCCTGGTCCAAAAATTAATCCCAAATCACATTATGAATTTTTCCCAAACCCCTAGGGACTAAATGGGATAGGAAATTGACACTAAGGAAGGGACATTATAGTCCTCCCCACCCAAGATTGCTTGTCCTCAAGAAATTTGCAATCATGAATGTTATCACTTGCTCACCTTCCCCAAATTATGCTTCCAGGATGCAAACTATAAAACCAGACAATGCTAGGATCCCACTACCTGTGTTGCATTCTCCCAAAATAAAATTCCATTAGAAACACTTTATCACTCCACGGAATTCCACGATCCCATGTTTTATGCAACATTCCACTTGACATCTTGGTCATTTGGAAAAACTTGGCATTCTGAAGGATGCCATAACCATGTTGAAATCTCATCAGTTCCAATGCTTCTGAAATATCTTGCCATGAAGTTGCACACCCAATCCCCATGTGCATGTGTAATGGAGGTATCTAATGGCTGCAAAATATATCTCTGTTGTTGCTCACATGTCAAGGAAATGTCAATTATAACAAAAAATTCATTTCAGAAACAAGGGAAACCTTTACCTCCTAGAGTCCTCATTTTAATGATGCCTCTATCAACACAATCAATGGATGAAAAAGTACTCTTGTTTATTGATCCATATGGAATGTGATAATTATTAAAATTGGAGTCACAACAATCTATGGATCAAGACACAAACTTACAATAGATTTCATAAATCAATTTTACTCAGAAATGACATGAAACAGTGCAATACGCAATTGCAGTTGTATAATTTCTATCATTAATCAAAAGTAGTGATACAATGTCATACAAGTGGAATGAATATCTAGACAATTCGAACCCCAAATAGGTCATTCGAATTCATTACATGAGATTGGCTTAGTTGTCAGTTAGACACCACTCGACACATGAGTTAACCACTTAACACAACCTTAATTGACTCTAACTGAATCGAAGGAAGTTTAGACTGAGTATAGTTGAATAGAACTTAACTACATATCAATCAGTAGGTGAGGGCGCATATCTGACTTCAGTTAGGTGAGATCAAATGAACTGAACTGAGTCACCAAAAGTAGTTGGAGGTGCCTTTAATCACTCCAGTTAACTGCAATTTACAAAAAATAGGCAAAATAATGAGGGAGGTGCCTTTATAGCTTCAGTTTAATTGAAAGTACGTGAAACAACCATCAGTTAGCTGATTTGGGTTGCTTATGTCATGCAGATCAACCAATATTTGCTCCTTGATTGAAGGAGGAGGCTCAGTTAGTCTCCCCGATTGAAGGAGAAGACTCAGTTAGGCTCCCTGATTGAAGTAGGATGATCCAGTTGATGATGCAGTCACATATTCGAGTCAATAACTTAGCATAAGTGGTAAATTATGCCAAATAAGCCAAATAATGTTGTGTGATTGGATAATGGCTTCAACACCCCCTTTTAAGCTATACTCGTGTAAAGGAGTAAAAAAAATAATAGGGCCTAGGCAACAAAGGCAATAGGTCACCCTTTACAAAAATTAACTCTAAAATGCTCAAAAAAATCTGAGGAAAAGAGGAAAAAACCTGTGGGAAAGAAAAACCCCCCTCAAATTGAACACTAAATAATTAATTGAATTCGCCATGATGAACTCACCCCCAACAGTGAATGGAGGTAAGTGAACTTTTTCTCAGTAAAGTTCTTGGTGAAAATGTCTGCAATTTGCTCTTTTGTGGGGCAATATTGCAGAACAATTGTCCTGTCATGCACAAGTTCTCTGATCTAGTGCATGTGGATCTCGATGTGTTTGGTTCTCTGTCTCTGAACCAGATCTGTCGTGATCTTGATAACACTTTGATTGTCACAAAAAATGACAGTAGATTAAGTGTTACCAATATCAAACTCTGCCAAAATACCTTCCATCCAAACTGCCTATATGCATGCATTGACTACTGCCCGGTACTTTGCCTCTACTAAAGATAGTGCAATGGAAGCCTGCTTTTTGCTTGACCATGAAATAGGCCCACCACGAAACATGAACACATAGCCGGAATTATACTTCCGATCAATCCTATCTCCAACCCAATTCAAATATGTGAATCCTACCAAGTCTAGCTCGGAATCAACAACATAGTGAATGCCATATGTTCTAGTACCCTGCACTTACTGTAGAATCCTCTTGGCTGCCCTCCAATTAATTTCATGAGTCTGATTCATATACCTTGATATAGCATTCACGGCATAACAAATTTCAAGCATTGAATGTGTCAAGTAGAGAAGGCTTCTGATCAAATGACGGTAGAGAGTGGAATCCACCTGTTGAGTAGTATTTCCCTCTTCAAGACTGATTCCTGAGAGGAAGGGGAAAGTCGCAGCCTTACAATAAGCCATATTAAACTTAATTAACAAGTCTGAAGCATATTTGGATTGTGTCACCATAATCCCATCAAAATCTTGAGTTATTTCTAGCCCAAGAAACTGCCTCAACAGGCCTAGATCACTCATCTCAAAGGCTTCATGTAAAGCAGTTTTTATGAAGCTGATTGAAGAAAGAGTGCTTACAATGATTAGTATATCATCAACATACAGAACTATAATCAGCAAATTACCTTCATATTTCTACAAGTACATAATTGGATCAGACTTACATCTTTCAAAGTTTTGTGATAGCAGAAAAGAATCCATTTTGGCGTACCAAGCTCTTGGGGCATGTTTTAAGCCATACAAGGATTTATGCAGCTTGCAAACTAATGATGTATCTGATGTTTATCCTTCGGGATGCTTCATGTAGATCTCTTCTTGTAGGTATCCATGAAGGAAATCACTTTTTACATCCATATGCTGCACCTCCCAGTGCTTGGATGCAAAAAAGGCCAAAACTAGCCGTATAGAATCCATTTTTTCCACCAGTGCAAAGGTTTTAGTGTAGTCCACTCCTTGGACTTGGGAGAATACTTTTGCTACCATTCATGCTTTATATTTGAAGGTTGATCCATCTGCAGCAACCTTTGTCTGATAGACCCATTTGCATTGAACAAGTTTCCTCCCAAGTGGAAGGGAAACTAGCTCCCGTGTTGCATTTTTTCGGAGAGAGTTGAACTCTTCATCCATTGCAGCTTGCCATCTAGGACCATTCCGAGCATGATAATATGACTTAGGATCATATCCAATCATCGTGTAGCACTTCTCAGACAACAAATAATCATTGCAAGAAAGAGCAATACCTGCTCTTTGAAAATATGACCGAGTTCTCCTTGGATCAATAGGATTTCCAACATCTAACCCGACAGAAGAGAGAGTCGTTTCGACCCATTTTGGTAGATGAGTGGGCTCATTTGGATTTGTATCAGAACCTGATATATCATGCCCATTGATATCAGACATCAGATCTTAAATATCAGATCCCACACTTCCATTTTCATCTTCAGAATCTTCAACATAACGAGAGGGAATTTCAGCAATTTCTTCCTCTACTAGTTTCACATCTTGGAGAGGTTCTTCGAAGCAGACACTTATCTCTATCCATATGAGCTATTTCCCCCACCCGAAGTATAGAGTCATTAGTGTGGGCCCTACGTATAGGAGTTCTATTTTTGGTAGTTTTACAAATATATTTTTGGTTCTGATATTCAAGATTTTGTATCCCTTTGATTCCTTTGGATACACAATGAACATGCACTCAATACTCTATTGTTGAAAATACTTTCTCTTATCTAGTGTAATTCGAACCCAAGCAGTGGACCCAAAAACTATGAATTTGGACACATCTGGTTTGTGACCAAAGTATGTTTCGAAAGGTGTTTTTCCTTTCACAGATGAATGAGGAACACTGTTCTGAATGTAGGCAGCAACATTCATAGCTTCAAGCATGCAGGTTGTCATCATTTTAGAGCCCGGTTTTTCCTTTCCACTACACCATTCTATTGAGGTGTGTAGGGAATGGTGTGATGAATCTTGATTCCACTTTTAGAAAAAATTTGCAGCAGCTCAAATCCATTCATTGAGGTTGTAGGAATTGGACCGTTGATATCAAAATGGATCATCCATAAAATACATGTAGCTCGGCTTTCCTTTCCTCGATCAAATTTATGCTCAAGATTCTTGCTGACAATGCATCCTTTGTAGATCCCTTTGGAGGATTTGATTGTAGGGAGACCTTCCACCATGGAATGCTTTTGAAGTTGCTGCAATTATTTGAAATTTATATGTCCAAACTTTTCATGCCATAGTCGGCTGACCTCATTCCCATGAGTCAGAAGGGCACTAGGCTTTGAATCAGGCACAAATTTGGAGAACTCATAGGTCTTAGCAGAATGATTCGCTATACCTATAGCAATGGGTTTTTTGGATGCAATCTATGAGATCTCAACATCATTTGGGATGAATGCAACTCTTTTAGGAAAACTTGTTTGTGTCATTTGATACACAGAAAATAGGTTTGAATCCAAAGAGGGCACATAAAGAACATTTTTAAAGCTTCCATGTTCTAGTTTGACAGTACATTTTCCCTTTGATGTGATTTGAGAGTCATCTCCCATGTGGATGGAGATGAAGTTGTAGGAGTCCAGTTTTTTGAAGGAGTCTTTACATGTTGCCATATGGTTCGAAGCACTAGATTCAATGAGTAGAGCTCTAGGATTCGAAACATTAGCCATGAGAACATGTTCTCTTTCGGGCTGATTGTTTTGATCTTGATTATCCTTCTTCCTTGCACCTTCGGGAAGATTGATGTTGTTCTTCTAAAGGAGAAGATTCATTTGATCAAGTTGTCTCTTCATGCAAGAGCTTTCAGGATGAAATCCCTTGCCCAGTAAGAACGTTTGATCTTTTTGTTGCCTTTTTTCTTGTTGTTTCTTGAGCATGAGGGTTCATCCAGCTGCTAGTGTTTCTCCTTCTGCTTGGGAGGGTCAAACTTTGTCTTCTGGTTCTTTTGCTTCCCCTTGACATTTGAATCTTTGGGTCCTCCATCAAACAAGGCTTGATCTTTAGAGGATCTAATGATTCCCATTTGGACAAGCTTGTCATGCTCATTGGTGAGAGACTCAATGAATGCATTGAGGGTCGACATCTTCCGTTTCAGAATTGTAAGCTTTTCGATATGAAAGGTGGACACAAAAACAAAGTAATTTGGTCCAAGTTTTGAAAGGATGGCAAAGATGAGTTGATCATCTTCCTTATCAACTTTACACTGCTTGAATTGGAGCACCGGGTGCTTAAACTTGGTAAAGAAGCCATTCATGGTTTCAAAGTTTCCCGGGTTTATAGATATCAGCTCATTCTCCAACTGATAGATTCTCAATTCATATTTATTATAAAAAATATTAGCAAGTTGTTCCCATATCTCCTTGTGAGTCTTCAATCCAATGAGGTGGAAAAGAAGATCCTTTGAAATTGAAAGGCATAGAAATCCATATGCTTCATCAAGCTTATTCCAATATTGTGTTATGTCTATTAGTGCATTCAGCTCTATCTTTGTTCCCATGGTGACTCTACAGAGTCCTTTGGAGCACAAATGTATCTCAATGTCCTCCTTCCACTGATGATAGTTGAAAGGAGTGAGAATATTGCTTGAAGAGGCCATTATGTTGTTGTAGCGAATGCAATGAAAGTGCTTTGAGAAACCTGCAAACACACAAAAAAAAACACAATAAGGTCGAACAACCTACAATTTTGGAGTTTGCTTCACACCTGGCTTAGTCAATCAAGCAAGCTTGATCAACAAGGTTGGGATTCCAGGAACTATGTGGTAAACTGTCCTCTTTTGGTGCAGAGCTGTAATGTTTTTGAGATTTTTGCTCAAATTGCTTCATAGATCCAGCAAGAAACCTGTAGAAGAATTGTCTTATCCTGACATGGCTCTGATACCATATTAAAATTGGGGTCACACCAATCTATGGATCAAGAAACAAACTTACAATAGATTTCACAGATCAATTTTACTCAGAAATGACATGAAACAGTGCAATAAGCAGTTGCAGTTGTATAATTGCTATCATTAATCAAAAGTAGTGATACAATGTCATACAAATGGCATGAATAGCTATACAATTTGAATCCCAAATAGGTCTTTCGGATTCAGTACGTGAGAGTGGCTTAGTTGTCAGTTAGACACCACTCGGCACACCAGTTAACCACTTAACACAACCTTAATTGACTCTAACTGAATCGGAGGTAGTTTAGACTGAGTCTAAGTGAATAGAATTCAAGTGCATGTCAATCAGTAGGTGAGGGTGCATATCTGACTTCAGTTGGGTGAGATCAACTAAACTGAACTGAGTCACCAAAATTAGATGGCCCGCACCTTTAATCACTCCAGTTAACTGCAATTTACCAAAAATAGGCAAAATAATGAGGGAGACGCCTTTACAGCTTTAGTTTAACTAAAAGTAGATGAAACAACCATCAATTAACTTATTTGGGGCGCTTATGTCATGCATATCAACCTATATTTTCTCCTTAATTGAAGGAGGAGGCTCAATTAGTCTCCTCGATTGAAGGAGAAGACACACTTTCTTGCAAGGCCTTTGAAGATGAGTATAAAGAAGATACATGAAACCTTGATCATTTTGCGTGACACTACTGCATTGGTGTCGAATTCTTGTTGGAGAGTTGCATCAATGGAGGATCCATATTCCTTTAAATACTTCGAGGCCATTCGGGAACCAATGACAAACATCAAAGGTAAATTTTTGCAATTGCTTTCTGATAGATATCATTTGTTAGAGCTTGTGGGGATTTATCAGGATGCATCTTTGAGGGATGCAGAGGAGATTAACAAGCTCACTCTTGAGTTAGAGTCCACCCAGTATTATTTGAAGAGTACTCATAGTGCACTTCAAGAATATGAGATTCATATTGAGCAACTTCATGATAATTTTCCAAGATCACATTCTCCCTCCTACATTTTTTATAGTCATTCTCATATGGCTGATTGCATTCATGGACCAAAGGAGGAACCTCATGTGATGGTAGTATGTGAGGAACATTCTAATTTCCATATGCTTGAGGAGGATCAAGCATTTGACATTCCTCATGTATTTACTATTTAGTCACACATTCATGGAGGAGGAAGAGAATCACACCATTGTTGAGCTAGCCTATGGAGTACATACATCAACTTGCTTGATGGATGATAGTTGCAGAGGGTTGGTTAATAGTTCTTCACCCCACACTTTTATTTTAGCCACATCATTTGGGGATGAAATTGGGTGAAGGGATTATTTATGTTGGTTCCATATGAGGAGTATGAGACTCCCACCCTTCCTATTGATGACTTGATGGTCAAGCCATGTGGTTTGACAAGTGCATCCCTTACCAGTTTGATAAGCAATCTATATAATGTCTGCATACATATAAATGCATGGGAAAAACATCATGAGTTGCCCTTATGGGAGGTACATTTCACTTTAGAGGAGGTGGATTATTGTTGGAATCATTATCCAACCACACATCATTATTTGGCTTATTTGGCCTAATTTACCATTTATCCTAAGTTATTGAATCAAATATGTGGTTGCATCATCAACTGGATCATCCTCATTCAATCAGGGAGCCTAACTGAGTATTGAGGATAAACATCCTCTTATTCCTTCTTTGGATCAACTTTATGATGAATCTCAGGTGGTGACTGGGGAGTTGATCCTTGTCCTTCTTCCTTTGTTGCAATATCTTCTTTTTCATGCTCATGGAAAATTTCTCTTGCAGCAGAATTTACCAAATCGATTTCTATGTCACCAACATATAGACTTATGCATCCTTCCATATATTCTCTACTATCCATGTTTATAATGTCTAGATATTCTTCTGCACAACCTTCTCTTTCACTGCAAAAATATTGCAATTAATTTTGATCCTCTTCATGGAAATTGCTTCTTATTCATGGCTGCCACAAATAGGATGATTTATACCATCTTCATGCTCCCCGGGATGATCTTCAATTGTTGATTTACCCTTGTCTAGATCACTTTCTTCACAAAATTTTATTGAAACTTTATTTGTGGATAAACCAAAGAAGAATATTTTGAACCTTTGTAGTCCAAATGGTGTAGATAAGGCCTCTATCATATTCTACAAATGATTCTCTATATCGAGTATGTTTTTCCTGGCTCTTCAAGAATTTTTCCCATTCATCATTTGGTACACACATTGTTGTTTGTACAACATCAAGAGTCATTCTCTGAGACTTGTGTTGTATCAAGTTAGGGACTTGCATGGTATCAAGTTAGGACATTGTGTTGTATCAAATCCTATCTATGTCTTCATGTATTGAGGCGGGATTCCTATACAGTGATCTTGTGTTGTATAAAGTTGATTGGAATATTGTGTAGTATCAATATTCGAGTCGTGTGTTGTATCAAGACTGTGGACTTTTGTTGTATCAATATTGTGTACTTGTGTTGAATCAAATCAATGATTCTCATAGACGGTACCCTATGAGAATGGATATCCAATTATGGAGATGGACTTCTATTGTACCAAGTCATGTGGTTATACTATGTGATATATCGATAGTCATGTTCACCAAGTGTTATGTCTCCTTTTGGGATTAGCTACCCCTAGAGTGAATTACTTTAGCATGACTACATGGATCGGGGTAATATATATGATAAGTAGTATGGAATAATTCTTCTGAGTCTTATATGATAAGATGGATAAATAATACACATATCGATCATGCATTAATTATTTAATGATAATGAGATAAAGCATAAAGAAGGAGAATTTGAATTTCCCATGAAAATGTCTGAGTGAACTCAAGTAATAAAGCTTCAGTCAAATATGAATGCCTCAGTCAAAGCATCAGTTGAACTATTAATGAATGTAATCAGTTAAGTAAAGAAGAGCTCAATGTCCATCAATCAACGTGCATAAGTTAACAAAGAGATCCATGCAAAAGTTAATAATAGAAATCGTGCATTGATGAAACTAAGAGTGAAGCATTGATGACACTTAAGTTCACTCGTTAACTAAGTGATAAGAAGTCAGTTAAAGATTGAGTTCAGTTCACATTCAGTTCAAGTAAAGTTAACATTTAGTTCAATTCAATTAACATTTAGTTCAAGTAAGTTAACATCCAGTTCAAGTTAGTTAACATTCAGTACAAGTCAATTAAAATTCAGTACAAGCCAGTTAAAATTCAGTACAAGCCAGTTAATATTCAATTCAAGTAAGTTAACATTTAGTTCAAGTGAGTTAATATTCAGTTCAAGTGAGTTAACATTCAGTTCAATACAATGAACATTCAGTTAAAGCTAATTGATGAAAGGAAGGGCGCTAATGTTTGCATGGAGGGGGTTCTAGTTAGCTCCTCCTTGTGAATGCACTATGTGGTGCTCTCATTGTGTTTACTGAGCTTCCTATGCACTACCTTCTACATGCTAGGGTTTTTATCTTGTTAATAATATGTTAGGCATATGGAAAGTTCAATACAGTTGCATACAGTTGTTTTTGCAGGGTTACAATGGATCTCTCTTCTCTACTGCTAAGGTGATATCTCTTATCAAGCAAGCTGCTTATGTGTTGTAAACCATTCTATGCAAATATATCTATCATACTCAAAGAATGGTTGGGTTTTTCATCCTCTGTGTTTGGATTTTTTTCCCAGCGTATATCTTGTCTCTCACGGTTGATTGATTTATATGGCTTATTTATGGAGCTTATTTATGTGGCTGATATAATTATGAAATTTATGTGTGGTTGATGTATTTTTGAGATTCATATATGGATGGTATATTCATATGTGGCTGATTTATGATATTCATATGTGCTGAAATTGATCTATAAAAATTTTAAAGTTCAAGCTTCTTTGATTTTGCTCAAACATCAACACACATATCTGGCATCCTTCCTCAACTGCTAGATTTATGATATTGGAAAAGTATATTGGGATTCTTAATAGAGTATGGTCCACAGGTACAGAGCACCATGCTTTGATACGACTTTAATGTACCAATCGGATATTATTGCACATTAATTCACCCTTCCAAAAGATTTACGCAAAACAATGAAAACAAAGGTGTGGCCTAGTCACTTTAACATGGAATCAAGAGGGCCATTCCAAAAATATGAAAGGTGGCAGGGATATTCTATCTTAATTATCCTTTCCACAATGTATTGGGACCATTTATGTTTTGAACATCATCTATGTTGAAGTCTACTCCAAGGCTCCTTGGCAACCCAACATATTCAAACTAGATCTTCTACTTGACACTTCCCGAGAACCGAGGGTGAGGGATTTCAACAAGGTAAGGATTGGAGAACTCCAATTTACTTTCATAAATCAATTATGGTTCGAAATATATATTTGGGAATGGTTTGGTAAGATGTAGAGGTATTACAAGCAAAACTAGTAATCGGGACTACACAGAACGATGTATTTCAATTCGAATTTAGGAAAACCTAAGGGTCATGCAACTATGTAATAAGGTTTGGTATGGATTAAGTAAGGTCTTAAGGAATTTCAAAAACTTACAAAATCTAATTTGGACACTTAGAACTCGTTTTATTTCATATTTTGTAAAACTAGTCAAAATTAGCATTCCAATGAGCATAAGGTTAGAATTTCACTGAAGATGAAGATAATATTGTAGAAAAATAATCATATTAATATCATTAAAACATAGGAGGATTCATGGAAATTACATAGTTGTAAGAAGAGCATCCAATACTCATGAAGACATGCTCATCCTTGAAAAATTACAAATCAATACATGAGGCACATAACAACCAAGGGACTTACACACTGTTGAATTAATGATGCACTTGAATAGAAGTGGATTAAGGAAGCATGAGAGGACATATGTTGCACATTAATTGCTTCCTCAAAATATTCAAACCATAAGAAACTCTGACATGAATAGAGCTACAAGACAACAAAATAATCAAGAAGAAGAGAAGATAGAATAAGGTTGCTCTGGGAATGATTTCTTCTTCACAACTCTTGGAATATCAAGAATTAATTAGACCCAAGATTGAGATCAGACCTGTAATAAAATTGAAAATCCTACAATAACCCAATGAGATAGGTTGGATTCCTTACTCTAGGTTGGATTCCTTACTCCTCAAACTCCATTTGTTTCCTCAATTAGATTGGTGACAATAGGGGCACATCTACCAACTGGTGACTAGGGGCACATCTCCCAAGTCATGAAAATCTCACTGCTCTTCAATTTTGAATTTCAACAATGGAAAAATATTTAAATGTGGCGCGCCCTCTCTCTTTTATAATAAGTTTGGCTTCATTGACAAGCTACCTCTTCAAGTGGCCCACTAGCTTCAACCAATTTGACCTCTTTTAATAAATTAGGAATTACAACTTTTGGTGTTGCTTTCTTGATATATTTATTTTGATTTAGTTGGATTTGTTTCTTTTGGAAACTCTTGGTTTTTCTTGATTTTCTCTTCTTTCCTGCTTTTCAAAACTTTCCTTCCTTTTTGCCTCTTTGCTGCTTTTACTCCTGCTTTCCATCTTTTCTACTCTATTGTTGCTTTCTTGCTTTATGCTTCCTTCCTTCACATTTCCTTCTTTTGTTTAGCAACACTAGAGTCCCATCTTATCTCTTATGCGCCCTTATGGCCACATGGGTAGTTAAAAGTCATTCAAATACCAATTAATAGTTAAAATAAACTAACTATAGGGTACATCAAACTCGAACATTATTAATTTAATTAACTAAATAATGCCTAGTCCAAAATTAATCCCAAATAACATTATGAATTTTTTCCAAACCCCTAAGGACTAAATGGGCTAGGAAAATTATCAAGGAACCACTAAGATATGGACATTACAATTCACCTTTGGACTGGGGAAATTTTTAAATCAGACCTTAGGAAAAATTGTTACTAATTCCCATTAATTCATTTAGGTGAATTATTGCTCAAACCACTTCAATTATTCCTTATATGGATTCTTTAATAATTGAATATGTTGTACCAACCAAATCAATTCCCAAGACCAATTTGAATTCTTCAATAATTTTTTGCTCCAAATAATTAACTTTTACTTAGGCTTTTTAATCATCAACTTAGGAAATTTTCCATAACTAAATCCTATTAATCAAGATTGGTTGAAAATGATACTTGGAGGGGTCCAATTGCCCTCTAAATGCTAAATCGTGATGAAATATGATACATGAATCTCCCATACTGATGGCTAGTCTTGTTGACCAATTAAAACTTGGGCTTGACCAAGTCAAAAAGTCAACAACTTTCAAACTTTGCCAATGAATCCCAATGATGAAAGGAATCGATGAAATCCTATAAGAAGATGAAATAACAGTTGTAATGATTAGTATTGAAAATAGAGCTATAAAAACATACTTTAAATAAGAGATACAGGTCAGCCATCGCATAGCCTTATCATATGAAAATGCATATCATAACATATAGCATGAAGTAATTGTTTTATGTCCATGTCGTCGTCTAGATTACCATCAAGAACATTACATAGATCATTCTTCCCTCGGATTAAGTGGATGGTCAAAATCAAAAGGCTAGTCAATTGAAGGATTAGTCATAGAAGACTTGAGTAACTCAAAAAGGGGGGGAAAGGACTTTGTGGCATTCATTAGTAAAGCAAGCATTAGGGATCATGTGTATCGCAATTGGATGATGTGTCAGAGGAAGATGCCCCTTTGATCTTAACATAAGGACTCAACCTCCCTTACAATTTGACCGTAGCGTTTTTAGGATCCTTCTTAGACTTGTCTTCATTTCTTTCTTGGAATTTTCTTTTTCTTTTTCTAAGACCTTGGAATTTTCATTTTTATTTTTGGGCCCATGCAACTTTACATTTGTTTCCTTTTTTGTCTTTGCTTGATTCTTCATTTTTACTTGGTATTCATTTCTTTCTTCATGCGGGTACAAGGAGTCTGGGACCAGGAATTGCTTCATGTGCTATTTTGAGGCATTGAAAAGGGAAAGAAGTTTTTCATGCTTCAAGACTAGTAATAACATCTCTAGAAATTGTCCAACCTTGGCACACTACCCCTCAAGCAGGGATTTACAAGAAGAAGAGCATACGAGGTCATATGGTGGTAATCCTAAGAACATAGCCAATCAAGCATATTTATAAGAAAAAAAACATAATGCATAGAAAAAATGTCTCTCCTAAGCAATCAAATCTAACCAAGCATATTTATAAGAAGAAAAGCATAAGGCTTCGAAGACATTTTTTGCAAAAATTTAATCCTAGACATGAGGGATAACATGGGGGTCATCCTAATAAAGAAGTCACACAAGGGAATTCCCTAGTCATTCTTGTCAAATCCATATTAATGGGTTTGAAAAACAAGCATGGGTTTCATAGGATGGAGTGTGATAAGACCAATGATGAGCCGAGAGGAAGGGTATGATCCATGCAGTAGTCAAAGGTGTGATCCATGAATTCCATGAGTATATCCCCTAGGCATGCAATCCATCACAATAATTGAAATGGCAAGGAACCATCACAAGACAATCACATGGAAACTAATACATGTATATCAGATATCACATAAGCATCACTTCTCTAACACATCTTCCCTGCTCAATACAAAAATGATCTAGCCCTTCTCTATTCTACAAAAATTAGGGCATAGCTCCCCATACATATGGTGGTATAACATGCACCACATGACATTTAATCCTATCAATGGATTTAAGTGAGATGGAAAACTTAAAGATGCATTGTGTTGTCACCAATACTCAATATATTTATCAAACCATCTTTGTGGTTGTGGTGAAGATGGATACACCACCCTTTTCACCAATTATGGATAGATAAAATACTTCTAACTTCTAAATTCAATAGTGGGGGTTTGAATATCCTTATTGACATATATTTTGGTTTGAAACAATTGATCTATTTGTTTCACATCGATTTATTGTTTTTCCATTAACGCAATTCGATCATCTACTTCAATTGTTGAACCCCCTAAATCTGTCCCATGCACTTGTTCCATTTTGATCAATAAAAGTTTTCCATGCTTCATATTCATGCCATGTTTATGCAAGGAAATTCAAGTAGTAGTTCGTAACATGTCTCCTCCATATGCCTATGCTTGTTAATAGTTATGGATGTTTGTGCACCTTGTGGGGTTTATGTACTCATTCTTAATATTGTGGGTTTGATGTACTCATGTTTTCTTGGACTTGGGCATGGTGATTGTGTTCCATTACTTTCTATATTCAACAAGATCCATTGTTTTCTTCTACAATTGATTTAAAGAGTTGTTATATCATTTAAAGGGTTTTTCATCCTCTGTGTTTGGAGGTTTTTCTCCTATAGAACCGAAGTTTTCTAACTTCATTCTATGTTAGGAATTGAATAATTTTTCATTGACTCAGGTTGTTCTTAAGGTGGGGTGTTAGTATATTTAGACATTTAGGAGTTAGGTAAGATCAACTTGGTCTAATGTGTCTTTTGGTAAGTATGTTTCTTTAGTATGCATTTGCACTTATGTAATTTTATGGTTATTATACGTTATATAAATTCATCTTCAACTCTGTCTTAATGGTTATTGATTTGTGGCTTACTACCCAATTGGTCCATGGTCTCACATATGGTGTTCATAAAACAATATAATCGAGTAAACCATCCATCTTCGGCCATTTCAAAGGACCCTTATAGGAAGAGTTGCCAAGCGGCACATCAATTTGTATGTGAACATGAAAGTGACCTTTCAATCCAAAAACACTTATGCACACATTGAACATCATATCCATGAATGGTGTCATTGGCACACATTGTGTAAAGTTAAGATATAACCTAAATTCTTGTTGGGTCAGTTTCTTAAAACAAATCTCCCAATCATCACCAAGGATGTCGCAACCATAATGCAAGCCATTGCAGATTAGGACACCTGCAAATCTTGATAGTTTGATTTAATTTATGATCAATCAACATATCTATACACAATAATCCTTAATGCCCCTCAACATCAGTCTATTGAGAAAACCACTCCAACACCTTTCATGATGTTGATGATCTTGTTGGGTCCATTTCCTACAACAAGAACACACCAAACCCTTATGGTTATATTCCCCCAAATCAACCATGCAGTGGTCCTCCTCCACTTCCAAATTTCTATCAAGGATTTCAATACCTTTCATAATGATTATAATAGTAATATATAACTTAATTTAACAATGGCACAAAGACAGTCACATAATACTTAGAAACTATCCTAGAAAACCATTTACAGGGAAAAACCAACAAACCAGTGAGTTATACTACTCATCTATGATCAACGTTATTAACCAATGTTTACATCATCAATTTACTAGATCACAATAGCTCAAACATGAATTCACTACACTCTAATTCTCTACGCGTACAAGTACATACAAGTTCTCACAAGTACACGTACCAAGTACATATCATTTTACATTACATCATATTTATAGATGCAACACATACACTAGCTTATGGTACTCGATTTAGTTACAACTAACTACTCCATTAATGGAAAACCAAAACTTCCTAATTAAAGACAAAAAAATTTACTATAGTCGAATTGACTGAGTCAACCTTAGTTCACCTCCAATCAAGATTCTTGTCATTTAGATGTTCGTTGAATTCATTCCCATTTTATGCTCATCGACTTCCCGTCGATTAGTCGTGTTCATCAACCAGCCAACTATTCTATTCGGCCCGTCGATTAAAATTCCATCTATTGACTTCAATCCTAGTCAACTTGTTAACTGAAAGACTATCGACTTCGACCTTCTATTTATATGTAAAGAATATAACATACCCAACATTCTCCCACTTGTTGTTTTCTTTGCATACATGATATTTCAAAACTTTATTTCACTTGAACTTGGCTAACATGTCCATTGTAATCCTACACCAAGTAAACTTCTTAGTGCTCATTGACTTAGTTAAAGAGTCTCGAGTATTCTTCAACGTGTCTACCTTTTCCAGCAACACTTTCTGTTTCTCCACCGTTTCTCTCACAAAATGGTACTGCACATCAATATGCTTTGTCTTTGAATGATGTAAATGGTTATTTGCTAGGAATATTCCACTTTGATTGTCACAATTCAACCTAACAACTTGTTGTTTAAAGCCAACCAATGAACACATTTTCTTCAACCAAACTACCTCTTTTGCTTGCATGAGAATTTTCCTTGTATTCAACCTTAGTGATCGATAGTGCAATAACCGAATGCCTCCTACTCATCCAACTGACTACCCAACTGAATAATTTAAAAACATATCCATTAGTCGACCTTCTATAGTCAAGATATCCATCCTAATCGAAATAGACAAAATCATGTACACTTAATGTTTTATCAATTTTAGGTTATCCTTAGTAGCAGATTGCATAATCTGTTGTGCCACACAAATAATTGAATACTTTTTTAACAATTGTTCATTACTCTTTCCCAAGTGTCAACATGTACCTACTCAATACTCTCACTACATGGGCAATATCAAGTCGAGTATAGACCATTGCATACATCATGCTACCTATAGCACTAGCATATGGAATATGTTTTGTATACTCTATCTCTTCCTGTGTTTTGGGACTTTGTTCAGCAAATAATTTAACTCCTATAGGAATAGGGACCTTAACCGGTTTTCACTCCTGCATATTGAATCATTTCAAAACTGTCTCAATATATTTACTTTGATTTAACCATAGCATTCTACCTGCTCGATCTCTTTTATTTTTATTCCAAGAATGAAATGATCCGCACATATATCCTTCATGTCAAACTCGAAAGAAAATTGTAGTTTCACCACCCTGATTAGAACCATGATGTTTCCCAATGACAACATGTTGACATACAAAATTACATATATAAAGTAATCACTGACCTTATTGTTGTGCAAACAATGATCAACCTGACGTCTCACAAAACTCAACTGTTGGATATACATATCAAATTTCGGGTACCACATCTTGGGTGATTGTTGTACACCATAAAGGGACTTTTTGAGCTTGCAGGCCAACTCCTTTTCCATTTTCACTTTGAATCCTTCAAGACGATTCATATAAATTTCTTCTTCAAGATCACCGTGAAGAAATGTTGTCTTCACGTCCATCTATTATATTTCAAGATAAAATGTTGTAGCTAAATACATTAGTACCCTAATGGATGTTAACTTTGCAACATGAGAGAGAATATCACCAAAGTCAACTCCCTCAACTTGGTAATATCCCTTCGCTACTAGTTGAGCCTTGTATTTCCCGAATTAAACTGTTGCATTCAAATTTTTCTTAAACACCCACTTACTACCGATGGGTTTCCTTCCATTTGGAAACGTGACCATATTCCATGTTTCACTCTTCCATAAGGACTCAATTTCTTCTTCCATGGCCTTTTTCTAGAGTCTACTCTCTGTCAAGACGATCACTCCCTTTACTAACCTAGGATCATCTTCTATGGAAGTTAACACAAAATCAGAGTGAAAATATTAGCTGAACTATACCTTTTAGGTTGTTTTTTTTTCTTAATCAAACCTCCTAACAACCAGAGTTTGTTGTGCCACCTCTTCATCAAATTCACTCAACTCATCTGAATCATGACTTTCTTTGTTCCATGAAAACTCTTGATTTTATGGTTCCTTTTATCTTTTATCCTTTTCAATCCTAGAAGTATCTTTGACTTCCCTGAAGATCAAAGATCTCTACTGTAAACCATCTTCCTTGTGATTAGATTCCACGTCTTATATGCTTTCACTCCATCGTTGTACTCGATGAAGATGCATTTCTGAGACTTGTTGTTGAGTGATCTTATTTTCTCCTTTGGTACCTACACAAAGGAATCACACCCAAAGACTATGAGATGTGCAAGAGAGGGAATTTCCCAATCCCATGCCTCGTAATGAGTCTTCTGGACCAAATCCATCGGTGACGACCTATTCACTAGGTAACATTGCATGTCGACTACTTCTGCCCAGAATTCTTGTGCGATACCTACACCACTGAGCATTCTCCTTACTTTTTCCATTAGCGTTCTATTCATTCTTTTAGCAATTGCATTATGTTGAGGTGTGTATGGGGTTGTGTTTTGTTTATCTATATCATGTTGTCTACGGAACTAGTTGAATGCCTTACTAGAAAATTATCCTCCATTATAAGTTCTCAACAACTTGATCTTTATGTTAGTCTAATTTTTTACAAGAGATATGAACTCTTGGAACCTTTCAAAAACCTCAAAATTCTTCCTATGCCTACTGCAACCAAACTAAGCCTCTTCACCTAAGGTATTCCCATAACTTCACCTTGAACTACAACATGTCAAATGCAACCAAATATTATTAACCAAGTTCAACAAAAGGCATTACATCCAACCATGGTCATTAAAACATCCCAACAATACTTTATCCTTCAATTTATTTAATTCCTAGCCAATGTCAACAATTAACAAACATAAAGCATTGCAAAAAAAGTAACAATATTCATCCAAGTAAACACAATGCATGCTTACAATAAGCGCCCAAGGAAAGTTTCCATAAAGTTTTTTAGATCAAGAATGTTATAATGTCCCATAGTTGAGCTAGGCCAACTACCTATAAGAATTGTCGATCCAACCCCTAAAACAACCACAAGCCGACTACTTGCAAGTCTTGTTCACTTCTTATTTTCACCTAGTCATTGCAATTCACCCCATTGTGCCAATCCCAATGCTTCGCACAAATCGCAAAGCACTTTACACCTTGTGATGCTTGATAAATGATCAATGATCAATGATGCCTAAGCAACTATGAGGTGTCCACTATATGTATGAAAATTGCTTTTCACTTACAATCCCTTCCAAGTGCCCACATGACCTGTCTGTCGACATTTGTCTCCAATGATGTCACATCCATTATGCCACGCGATCCAAAGGGTGCACAACATCCAAGTGTGGCCAAGAATGTGTACAATGATATTCAACCAAGTGCACCCAAAAGTGTGCTCAACAAGTTGTGCCCAAGTGCATAGGAGGTCACAGGTTCAAATCCAGAGCAAGGTAGTGTATGTACACCTTTGTAGACTTTAGCAGTTAAATCCTTGCGTAGAGGGGTGTCCCTTGTCCCACAAACAAGGGGGTCTAATACACCAATTTGGTGCCTCGCTCGGAGGTGACCTTAAAAATATATTATTTTTATTTTTATTATTATTATTAATAGTGTGCCCAACAAGCTACACCCGAGTGCACCCAAAAGACTAAGTTCCTCCAAGTGTGCCCAGTTGTCTTCCACCAAGTGCACCCAGAAGGTGCCCCCAACTAGTACATCAAGCCAACATTTGTCCATGCAATGTGCATCCAAGTGCTTCCAACCAACATGAAATCAACCAAGTGGCCCAACTTAATCTACCTAGCCGATAATAATCCAACCAAGTGTGCCCATGGAAACCTCCCCTACCTTACCAAGTTCCCTCCCAAGCTTATTTTAGTCTAACCAATTAATACAAGCTATGAATGTATGAAATGCACACAACCTGTGAGAAAGGGTGTCCAACATCGTTGTGGTGCACCTTGCCAATGCATATTAATTGTTAATAAAGTATAGTTTAATTAAAATAAACAAAATAAAACTAACTACTTTACATACTAGGTGGAATTCCCAATCTCCACCTATTTGAATATATAAAAAACAAACACAACCTAGATCTAGGAAAATAAAAAAAATGTAAATCACAACGGTATAAGCTTGTGTGCCCTCAATAGGGAAGTGATATTTGTACTTACACACTATGTTGAAGCCTCCATTGAGGTAGAAAGGGGATAGAGGATTGATCGAACAAGAAGAGATGCACACCATACAAAGCACAACCTATTGATTTGAAGCAATGGGAAATATAAAAGGGAGCAAAATGGACATGAATCAACAATGGTTAGAGATTGAACAAGTGTACTACCAATGGAGAAAAACCCAAGAAAGTCCAAGAGCATCAAAAGGTGAAATGGCAATGGTAGAGCATCACAAAGAATCCAAGATGCCAAGGAAAGAATATGATCCAAAACAAAAGGGAAAAAAAGGGGCATTCCTTTACTTAAGAAAGGGTAAGAAAGTGTAATGTTGAAGAACTCCACCATAGAATTGTCAAAAATAAAGGTATAAATGTTCACGAGATAAGATACATAAAAGAGGCCCTTGAAATAAGATGTTTTTTGCGAACTGGGATTTGAGCCCACGATCGGTTTGCTGTAGGGAATCTGAGCCAGGATTGCCAAAGGGAATCTCAGCCCACGATTCAACTGAGCCCACAATCGATGCTCCAAAAGGCTTCAAAGATAGCTGAAGGGGGGGATCGAATGTTGCTCCACCCGTGCAGCCTTCCGTTCACTCCAAGATTGCAGATTTTAGGAGGTTGGTTGCAGCATAAGGGAAGAAGATCGCGTCCACAAAGCACCAGAGGTTTGTTAAAAAACTCACAGAAATATCGACAGTGGCTCTCACACCGGCCAGATCTTGCAAAGTGGCCCTCAACCTAGTGGAAAAAGAATTAATCGACCAGTTTACAGGCTTGTGGCCATCCCCAAGGGCGATTGAGGCCTTGGTTAAAAGCAACTGGAAACCCTTGATAAAGGAGGGAAGCAACTTCCTTGGTGGCAAAGGATTCTTCATTTTTGTATTTGAAAGTAAAGAGGACAAGGATCTCAAATTCAAAAACATGCCTTATTTCATGGGACCCCAAGGCTTGTATCTCAACAAATGGTCACCTGACTTTGATGCGGCCCAGGATGTTCCCACATCAGTTCCTGTCTGGGTAACACTGTCAAACCTCCCTCTCCATTGCTGTAACCGTAAAGTCCCTGCAGGCCATAGAAAATACACTAGGAAAATTCATAGATGTAGCAGAGAGGTGAGATCAATACTCTTGTCCGTGGATCTACATTGAAGATTTGGAAGTAGGTATTCTTGAAGCTATGAAGCTCACAGTGGTAGACTGGTCTCACATTCAGGAACTTGGCTATGAACAACTCCCATTCAAATGCAGACATTGCCACAAATATGGGCACTTCGCCAGATATTGCAAAAAGAAAGAGGAAGAAACAACGAAGTTGAGCAAATTAGATCAATGGAAGACGGTCCAAAAGGCCACAAGGGGTAAGAACAATCCCAGATCTAAAGGGAAAGGTGGACAACAAGAAATAGCAAGGCCTCCCAAGCCCCACCTGGCCACAGAGAAGTAGGCTCACCCGAGCCCCAAAAAGACACAACAAAAAGAACCGAAAGGACCCTCGAACCCCTTTACTCTATTGGGCAATGTCGAAGATCTGCAAGGAGAGGTTGAAGCTCAAGAAGTACTGGAAGAGGGTGAAGTCCGCAAGGATCCCCTAGAAAAAGAATTGGAAGCTCGTCCTGTTAACCCCAACCCCACTCCTCTCTCTCCCTCACCCTCTCCCACCAGAAGTCAAATTTCTTCACCTTCTTATGCAAAAATGGCCAAGAGATGGCCACACGAAGCTTTATCCACTTCAGAAGAGGAGGCCTTCAAGAAATCTACCAAACGACAAGGGAGAAAATCCAACAAGGAATTACGAGAAGAGGAAGCGGAAAGCAAAAAATACAAGGCAATCAAGCCACTTTGGATAGAGCCTTTCCCAAGAATTCTAGGACCCGAAGCAACAGAGGGGTCTCCTCCTCCTTCACTCAAAGTAAAGCATGAAGCTCATCTCTTGGAATTGCAGAGGACTGGGGAGTCCAAACAAGGTAACCGTCGTAAAAGACTTGTTAAGAATGGAACCCACAGACATCCTTATGATGATCCAAGAGACCAAAATGGAGGAAGAATCTCTTCTCTCTTAGTAGCTTGGTATGGAAAAAGAAATCAGGCTTAGCCGTCAGTGCTAGGGGAGCGTCGGGAGGTCTAGCCACTCTCTAGGACAAAAAGGACTTAAAAATTCTCAACTCCTTTTCTACTTAGCAATGGGTCTTTATGAAACTTCAACACATTCATTCCAAGATCATCATCTCCCTCTTTAATCTTTATGTTCATGTTCATTACATGGAAAAAAAAGACTGTTGGAACACGCTTGAAGACTTTTTAGAAATTTACGCCCCTCCTAATGTCATCCTCATTGGAGATCTAAATCTAGTTCTCATTCCAGGAGAAAAGAAAGGTGGCTTCTTTGGGAGGGAGTGTTGCATAAATCAACTAGAAGATCTCATCCTTCATCGGGATCTTCCGGATGTCAAACCTAAGCAAGTTAGGTTCACTTGGTCAAACAAAAGAGTAAACAAAAATCATATAGTTACTCACCTTGATTGCTTTCTCGTTCAAAGCTCCCTCCTACTGGAAGAGAAGCTCCTTCATTCCCAAATTCTAACCAATCTAGCCTTTGATCATAAACCACTTCTCTCCATCCAGGATGTCAAAAAATTAGGGGCGATTCCTTTCAGATTCACCCCCCCAATGGCTCTCCAACCCGGGTTTTTCCGAGACTGTTGAAAAATCCTAGTCCATCTCTGTAACTGGTTCCCATAGGTTTGTCTGGGAACAAAAGCTTAAGAATACCAAGGAAGATCTAAAGGATTGGGCCAAAGCCAATTCGCACTCTCCCTCGAAAGAAAGACAAGAAACAGTGTCCACTCTGTACTACGTAGTTAGCTCAATAAACCAAGACTATGGAAACCAAGGATCTAGAATATGAAGTCAAGCTTCATTCCAACTCCTTTCAAGCTTTTTGTAAAGAAGAAGAATACTGGTGTTTAAGATCCCGCAGTACTTGGCTAAAAAATGGGGATAGGAACACAGCCTTTTTCCATAAACAGGGAAAGGCCTGACAATCTATCAATGATATTGATCAAATTCGATTGGAAGACAGACAAACTGCCAAAGGTCATGATCAAGTAAAAGAGGTTGCCCGCAACCACTTTAAAAATATTTTCTTTGAGGGAAAGGCTGAAGAGGAAGACACTTTGGATCTTCTCAACAACATCCCCTTGCTGATTCTTCCCTCAGAGAATGAGGATCTTCTGAAACCCTATGCAGAAGCGAAAATTATAAATGTGGTTTGAGGTATGGATCCGGATAAGGCCCCTAGGTCGGATGGATTATCCAGATCTACAGAGCCTATTGGAACATCATAAAGAGAGATCTACTTCAAATGATAAGAAATTTCCAACAAAAATCCAAAATAGTGGGGGGGGCACAAATCCAACCTTTCTGGCTCTAATCCCCGAGGAAAACAACCCAAGCTCTTTTAGCAGGTTCAGACCGATATCCCTTTGCAATGCTTCTTACAAAATCTGCTCCAAGTTGTTGGCAAATCATTTAAAGCCTCTACTCCATAAGCTTGTTTCTCATAATCAAGGGGGGTTCATTAAAGGAAGACAAATCTTAGATAGCACCATCCTTGTTCAAGAAGTGATTCACTCTAGCAAATTGTGCAATGAAAAAGGTATGATAATAAAAATAGACATGGAAAATGCTTTTGACAAAGTCAAACACTCCTTCATTTACAAGGTATTGGAAAAAATTGGATTCAACCCCAACTTCATCAATCAAGTCAAATCCTGCATTGGAAGCCTGTGGATAGCCCCTCTAATAAATGGGAGGCCTTCTAACCTTTTTCAAGCTTCTCGAGGAATAAGGCAGGGTTGCCCCGTATCCCCCTTCATCTATATTTTAATGACTGATTCTTTGAGTAGGAAGTTGCAAGTGGAACAACTAGCTGGGATTCTTCCAAGAATCCGTACTATCCAAGGGGGGTAGACTCCTTAAACCATTCGTTATTTGAAGATGAATCTCTATTTTGGGGAGGAGCCTCTAGAAACATTACTAGAGCCTTCAAACGCATTCTCAAATCTTATTGTTCGGTCTCCAGAAGTCAAGTCAATTACAATAAGAGTGTCATATATGCCTAGAATGTGAAGCAACCAGCTCTCGCAAGAATTGCAAGAGTGTCAGGGATGCAAGGACATGAAAAATGGGGAAGCTTCAAATATCTTGGGCTACCAACTTCTAGACCCTCAAAATAAAACCAGTGGAGTGAAGTCGAAAGCAAGAACAAGAACAAGATTAACTCTTGGAGAGGTAGGTGGTTGAATAAGGTTGGGAAGCATGTACTTATAAACTATGTACTCACCTCTCTTATGTCTACCAGTCTTCAGTTTCCTTGGCCCCCAAGTCCTTTACGGAAAATATTTCCAAGTATTTGAAAGGATTCTTGTGGAGAGGTGGGAAAGGAAATCAAAATAAATTCCACCTTGTTAACTAGTGTGTGGTCCGAAGATCAAAAAAGGAGGGAGGGTTGTAGATCATAGATACCTATATGTAAAGTCTTGCAATGGGGGTAAAATCCTGTGGCAAATATTATCCCAAAATAAACATTGAGTAGGCCAAACTCTCTAAAAAAATAACTCGCAAGTCAGAGCAACAAGTACCTAGAGACTCTTCCCCTGCCTAAAGGCACTTCTCTATGGAATTTGTGCAGAAAAGGGGTGGATTTCTTCCTCCCCTGTGTCTTTTGGATCCCAGGGAACATGAAGAAGATTCTTCTTTGGAAGGACAACATTCTTGGCCACCCCCCTCTATTTAACATTCCAAATCTTATTGATTTTCGAAATTGGGCCTTGAGGAAAAATCTTCACACTTTGTTCGACATCTCAAGCTAGGCAAATGATGGCAGTTGGGAAAATTTGAATATACTGGATGTGCCTCCTAACCTTTTGACAACCAAGGACTCACTCCTTAGCCATCTCTCAGGATGTGCTCCAACTCACATTTCTCACTCAGACAAGCAAGGATGGGGAAAGACGACGAATACAATGCAGCTCTGGGGTTCAAGTTCCTCCAAACAAATAAAGATCCTCTCTCTCAGCATGCTCTTTTGAGTTTGTTTGGCTCCCATTTGGACTACCCAAAGTTAATTTCTTCCTGTGGTTGCACGAGCATAGGAAAATCTTGACAGGGGAAAACTTGGTGAAGAGAGGAATTATTGATCCTCATCGATGTCCCATGTGCTATCAAGCCCTGGAAACCATAGATCACCTTTTTTTGGAGTGTAACTTCTCCTCCCGAGTTTGGGCTCTCCTTCTCAAAGAGCTCCTAGTCCCAACCCCCACCTCCTCCTCTATTTGTCAGGTCTTCATTTCTTGGCAAAGAAGATACCCCATCACCCTAAGACAAACCGGTCTAGAAGCAAATATGGTTGACTCTTCCTATATTTATTTGTTGGAAAATATGGCTAGACAAAAACTAAGCCATTTTCAGCAATAATCTCCTCACTCCTCTCCAAGTTACAGGGCAAGCCAAGGGCCTTCTGCTGGAAACTATAAAAGCTTCAGGCATGAGGTTGGATCTGTCAACTAGCATTCTGAAGCAGAACTGGATTGGAGACCTTCCCCCCCTAGAGTTTCCTCATTTATTCAATAGGCCAAGGAAACCTCAGAAGTGGAAACTCAAAATGACAACCCACGAGTTCATTTTATGGAGGCAAAATCAAAGCAAGTATTGTTTATTTTTTTATGGAGCTTCCAAAGGCAACCCCGAGGCAGCAGCTGCGAGAGGAGTGTTTTTTCCCGTGGAGGAGATATAGAACTTGGCTACATTTGAGGCCTGAGAATCAAATCAAGTAATCAAGCAAAGGCCTTGGCCCTCCTAAAAGGTTGTCATCTTTCTCTCCTCTTGGGGATCACAGATGTCCTTATTTTTGGCAATTCTCAAATGTCAAAGTTCAACTCTTATAAATTGTTTCACATCCTAAGAAATTTGAACTAAGAAGCAGACGAAGCTGCAAACAAAGGGGTACGCCTCCCTCTTGGTTCACTCCTTTTTACGACCCTCAAGCAACTCTCTCAACCACTGCCTCAGCATCACTGGGCCTTCTCGTAGTGACTCTTAGCACTCTAGATCTCTTTAGGAAGGTCGACTAAGATCTGGAAAGATGGCATTGGAAGGCAGGGGCCACATCGCCTTGATTGTTGGCAACACCGTCCTACCATGTGTTCTCCACCGAAGTATCTCCCTTTCGTCCCCTTCCACGATCATGGTAAACAAGCACAAAGTCAAGCAGCCTCCCCCTCTGGTGGCCCTCATCATGGCCATCCTTGCCTCACGGGATCTCAAGGCAAACATTGGTAGCAATCTCATTTTAAGTCTCTAGAGATTTTGGATTTCACTGATGCTATGTCTCCAAACTTTAAAGGTTAAATATGGATGCTCTGATAAGAACAGTGAATTACCCATGTATATCACCGAGTTTGGCTTCCATCCATTACTCCCTTTTAATATATTAAATAACCGTTTTAGTGAGAAAATAAGAAGATACATAGAAGAAGGAAGCGCTATGATTGTATGGTTGTTTTCAACTAGGATACCAACACACTACCGTAAGAGAGAAGGGTATGATTGTATGGTTGTTTTCAACTAGGATACCAACACATTACTCTAGAAGAGAGAAGTGACATCATTGTGTTTCAACTAGAAAGCCAATGACCCATGAGGAAACATCGTTATTGTACCTTTTAAGGAGGACAACCAACACACAACCAACAAGGCCAGATGAGCTAAGAAGGCTAGACTTTTGAGAGAAACTACACAATGTAAACAAAGAAAATTAGAAGGGTAAGGGTAAGACCACTAAGTAATGAAGGGGATTTTGTTTCCCAGAAGGTTTGCCTTTGATTTTTATATTTGTTTACCCACTAAACCATGCAATAAAAGTAAAACAAATAACAAGAAAATAAGCAAGTAAATCCTAACAATAAACTTGGAATATTGGCCCTATGAACTATTTAGTCTATCCATGCAACTAAATCTAAAAAGTTTATTCGCATCCATATAACATTGAATCTTCTTACAAATGCAAACTCGACTTCCCAACTCCCCTTAAATATACAAAACCTATCAAAACAACCTAAATATAAGCTAAATAAATATAACTCCAATAAAAGAAAATAAGTAAAACCTGAAAATAAACTTGAAATATTGGCCTTTTTGCTTTATATTATCTATTTAGTCTATCTATGCAACAATTAAATCTCAAAATCAAGTGAACAAAGAAATTCTTCTGTATTCTTCTATGACAAATAAATGAGATAGGAAAAAAAGAGTGTTCACGTCCAATTAAATCTAAAAATCAAGTGAACAAAAAAAATCTTCTATATTCTTCTATGACAAACAAATAAGATAGGAAAAAAAGTGTTCACATCCATATAACATTGAATCTTCCTACAAATGCGAACTCAACTAACTCCCCTTGAATATACAAAACAAACAACACAACCTACATATAAGCTAAATAAATATAACTCACAACAATATAACCCTATGCTTACACATTCGTATCCCTCAAGGCGTAAAGAGGATGAGAGAAATTAGATAACTAACATGAGAAAAGGATGCACATCTCACAAAGCACAACATTGCAATTGAATATACAAAACAAACAACACAACCTACATATAAGCTAAATAAATATAACTCACAACAATATAACCCTATGCTTACACATTCGTATCCCTCAAGGTGTAAACAGGATGAGAGAAATTAGATAACTAACATGAGAAAAGGATGCACATCTCACAAAGCACAACATTGCAATTAGATGCAATAGGGCAAATCAAAGAAAGAAAAATGTAGAGGGATCAACCATGCCATGGTGAGAACTCCAATGGTTCTATCCATGACAGAAAACCCAAGTCCAAGAGCATGATTGAAAACCCAAGTCCAAGAGCATAAAAAGGTGAAAAGGGGATATAGATGAGGATAAAGAACTCAAGTTCATGCCATAAAAGCGTAAAGAATCAATAGAAAAAAAGTGATTGTACTTCTTCCATCCCTATCACTTAATTCAGAATAAGGATAAAATATGGTTTT
The DNA here is from genome assembly GCA_001517045.1 of Pseudotsuga menziesii. NCBI lineage: Eukaryota > Viridiplantae > Streptophyta > Pinopsida > Pinales > Pinaceae > Pseudotsuga > Pseudotsuga menziesii. Next base: position 134,596 of record LPNX011091348.1, on the reverse strand, counting down.
CAAAGCATGTTTGCACTAAATTCCATACAATAACCCAGCTCTATTATAAATGGAGCCTTGTAACTAGGAGCCTTGTAACTAGGGGACTTTTTGACTTTCAGGCTGATTTTCTACCGGAATTTGGTGAAATTAAATCTACAAAATCTGTAAATTTTGTTGTTTGTTGGGCGTTTTTAAGCTCATAAATGAAATCAGGTGGCAGGAAAACCCCCAACACCCACACTCTGTAAAATCTAACACTGTTTTTTGAATGTTTTTGAAAATTTTGTGAAGATTCATGACAAAAAACTGGTAAAAACAACCAAAAAAAAAGGTCAAAAAGTCCCCTCTTCAAACAACTTGATTATAAATTACGCCCGCCCTACTTCTAATGATAGATAGAAAAGGTGGGAGAGGGGCTGAGGGACGGCAAAGGTAGAGACCTTATTATACAATGCGTTATTCACCTTAATTATAGGATGCGTTATTCGCCTTATCATACGAGATACGATGATTCCTTACTCGGGAGCATAGGAGGAAGAGGTCTTGGTCTATAACCCCACTGCACTGGTACTATATCTGCCGGGTAACTCTGAGATAACTTGGTCATATAAGATAGATCTGATCATATAGAATACTTCAAACACTTTACAATTTAAAATGTAGGAAGATGAAACAACTCCGTCGTATTTGATACAGCTGGGTCATATATGATAGATCTAATATACTTTAAAATGTGGGAGGATGAAGTACCTTGGTCGTATTTGATAGATCTAGTACCTTACCCAATACCCACCAACTTTAAAATTGATCACCTTCACCAACAACTTTAAAATTGAGGATGTAGTTATGGCATATCTGATGCTTTAAAATTGAGGATGTAGTTATGGCATATCTGATGCTTTAAAATTGAGGATGTAGTTATGGCATATCTGATGCTTGTAATTAATTTTTAAGATTCCATCTTTGCCTTTTTCATGCAAAGATCCTTACTACAAATCAAATCAACACATTGCATAATAATATGAAAGAACCCAATGTCATAACTAAAGCCGACATCCAAACAAAAGTTGTTTTATTTATTCACTAACACAATTGAAATCACCAAAGAAAGCTCGAATATCGCCTCCCAAAAAAAGAGATCCAAACAAAATTTTGTTAATTCAAATAAAAAATGGAAAAGACTACCCAGCAACATATCCAGATATTTTCCCAAAAATATTCCATAGATTTACTCTTTTGTTATAATTCAAATAAAAAATGGAAAAGACTACCCAGCAACATATCCAGATATTTTCCAAAAAAAATATCTGCACAATAGCTTCCCTTTTATTCGCTTATCTATACATGTAAATATCAGTGAACTTTAATTTCTGGATTTTTTTTTAAATAGATCTTTAAAAAAATTCCACTTTTTTCATTTGAAAATGGTTGTATAATTAACACCTTAGCTATGCTTGTTAAACGTGACCGGCGATAAGCTCTTTTGAGAGGAGAAAATGGAGCATTTTTATATCTAGATTGGACTTTTCTTGCCTAAATGGAGTATTTCACTAGGTAGATGTTTGTTAGTATTTCACTAGGTAGATGTTAGGTAGATGTTTGTTGTCTTGCCTAAATGGAGTAGGGAAAGAAGGGAAAGACAAGGTGAGATGAGATAGCTTGATTGAGGATGTGTGTTGTCTTGCCTAAATGGAGTGTGACCGGCGATAACCGCCAAAAAACACTTCCCTTTTAAATATCAGTGAGAACTTCAATTTCTGGATTTCTTTAAAAAAATACATCTTTCAAAAAATTCCACCTTTTATGCTTGTTAGGCATCATACATATAACATTTCCTACAAACTAGGAATGAAATCTAAGAGCTAGAGTGGATTCTCATCTACAATAAATAAATAAAATAAAAAATGTGACAAATGCAAAAATGGTTTTGAATTTAGATTGGAACCAAGAGGAAAATGAAGCAAACTGCTATCAAATTTCAAACTTGAAGCTGACATCCAAATATATTTTTGGATTCTAGAATAAGAATCTACATAATTCGCTAGCTTACATCAAAAGTAAAAAATAATGTGCGTCTTTCAAGGGCTGAAAAGTTGACTTTATCGGCCTCTAAGCTTTAAGAGGCAGGCTTTAAGAGCCTTTCACACATCTTTAGAGCTTTGGAAAAATGGATATATTGATAGGAGATATATTTAATTTGGTTGTACATACTATTTTTAACTATTAAAAGAATGTGCATGGATAAGAAGATCCTGAATTCTGAAAGCCAGTGAACTAAATAAGCTTATAACAAATTCGTCAATGGAATGAAAATACCAATTTTGGTCTTCCAATTTAAAGCTACCAAGTTCCTGAATCTCTTTGACCTTTCTCGAATGGATTATCGGGGTTACTTTTTCTGATAAGAAATATATAAAATCCAAGATGGAAAAGGGTGAAATCAAATTCCAACCTCACAAGGGTGAAACGTGTAATGTGATTCATATAAATGTCACAATCCAACATAATACCACAAGCCCACAAGCCAAGAACCAAATAAATTTTGTATCTCTTCCCATAATTAAAAATATAATACAAATTTCAATTGCAATTGGCCCTCCGCATCTTTCACATACTCTGGGGCAAGACCCGTAAACTTAAAAATAAATCTTATACACTTGAACAATGCCATGTACTACATAACGAGCACCTACCAAAAATTTAATATATCAACCCTACAAAACCTTTGACAGACGGTCAATCAAATATGCAAAATAAATCAGTTCTAGATATTTAACTTGATGCAATGGACGTAGACATAGCCTGTTTGACTGCATGGGAATAAGTCTTATGCTGATAAGTCAGTGTGTAGTCGAGCAGATCCCATAAGGATGTCTTTGGTTCCCATCCTGCACAGAAAACTCAGTTACCAGAAAGAACTCGTCCTAGTTACCAGAAAGAACTCGTCGTAGTGGGGCAATGGAAGAGTATATTTAACACAGCAATATAGGGCAACAGAAATTTACATACCAAGCCGTTCCTTGATGATAGTCATGTCTGGTATTCGCTTGTCACTATCATCATACCCCTCCCCATAGAATTCTTGTGAACTTATATCGACAGTAGGCACCTCCAATGGAGGTTGTCCACTTACTTTAGAATAGACCTAGCATCACCAAAGATGCGCAGTAAGCATGGCATTAATAATACAAGAGACAAAATGTATAATCAGCATAAACCTCGCACCTTCCAGAGATGTTTGGACCAAAATACACAAATAGACTGCATCACCCCATCAGGGTTGTATATCTAATATTATGAACTTATTCATCTCACACACCTTGTATGAAGTTAAGAACTTATTCATCTCATCCCTAGTATGAAGTTAAAGGCAGTTGTAGTGTCAAGAAACTCATCGGCCAAAAGTTTATTTGTCATTCATATTGAATCTACCACATACAGCTTATATTTGCTTCTACTGCAGATAGCTAAGTGTATGTTGCAACCAGAAAAGTGAGGTGCACTCAACAGCCAGCCCATGGTGGAAGAGATGGGCGTGACACATACATGCATGAATTAATAAATAAACTAGCATATATCCATCTTAGTACCTTGCATATTTAACCCTCTTCGTGCATAACAAATCCAAGGTTAAGATGGATATATGCTAGTTCTTACTGCAGACAGGAAATTATATTGACGGCAAACCCTGGATCTTTGGCCCATGGATTTTTTAATCAAGGTTAAGATGGATATATGCTAATTTCTCTTGCTTCTACTGCAGATAGGAAATTATATTGGCGTGACACATACATGCATGAATTAATAAATAAACTAGCATAGATCCATCTTAGTACCTTGCATCTTAGTAGCCTGGATATTTTGAGAGCAGGGAGGTTTGCACATGGTTTTTTTAACCCTCTTGGTGCATAACAAATCCAAGGTTAAGATGGATATATGCTAGTTCTTACTGCAGACAGGAAATTATATTGACGGCAAACCCTGGATCTTTGGCCCATGGTTTTTTAATCAAGGTTAAGATGGATATATGCTAATTTCTCTTGCTTCTACTGCAGATAGGAAATTATATTGGCAGTAATACAAGAACAAGAAATCATTCAAACATCTTTCTTGAACTCATTAGGAAAACCATGAACCTTACCTCAGTCATTATTTCTGCCAGCTGCTTGACAGTGACTTCATTATTAGGATTGCCAACATTGAAAATGTGACCGTTTGCCCTTGAAGGATTTTCCTGAAAAATAAATAGGTACGGGTACTATGAATATAAGCACCATACAGGATTAGCAGAGATCTACAAGGACTTATTGTTACTTACAATCATCAACAGAACTGCTTCAATAGCATCTTTAATGTAGAGAAAAGTACGTTGTGACTGTCCCCCATCAACAAGTTTGAGTGGCTCCCCGCGCAAGAGGCCCTACAATGTCAATTGCACATTTAGTGCTATGATAGTTCAAAATAGATGAGCAAAATATATTTGTAAGGAAAACAATCTGAAGAATTTCTAGTCCAGAAACCCATAAAAGTTGAAACCACACTGGTACTGTCATGATGTTTAACAAATCGAAAAAAAACAGCTTACATTGCTAAAGCAAGCAAGAACCCTTGGTACACCTTCACTTGGTCCATCAACCCCTGGAATGAAATCCATCCTTGGACCAATCCAGTTAAATGGCCTCACAATAGTAAACTCCAAACCATTCTCAGCGCCCTCGGCTGTCAGATAAAAAAAAATCTGTCTAGTTAAATAAACCTCTTACAGACTTACATGGTGGAAAAGAGCTTTGTAGGGTTTCAGCCATTTCTCACCATAAATTACTCTTTCGATTAACTGCTTTGCACATGCATATGACCATCTCTGCTTCTCGATTGGGCCAAAGATGCAAGGAGATTCATCCTCTTTGAGAACATAAAAGGCAGGATCCTATTACAACATGAAGCGTCTTGTCAATTAATATTCCACAAGCAAAAGATGCAGCAAGCCGCAAGAATCTAAGAATCTATGATGCTAAGAATCGCCGCAAGAATCTGCACTATAGCTATGTGCTGCAGTGAAAGCTGCAACCACAGAAAGCTATACAACAAGAACCACCATTACCCCAGCTAACAAGCAGATAGATATGAAGTTTTCCAAGGTCAGTTGAATCTGCCTATGTCACTCAGCCTATATGGAACTATGCAGTGGTAATGGTAAAATACTCCCCTCCCATGAAAAGAAACTAGACAGTAACTTAGACTAGATAGATCAAGCCAAAAATCAAAATTGTTGCTGTATTTAAAATACTATAAGATTACAATATGTATGCATTGACTGAGTGATAACAATCCAAACGAGTATTACCAAAATGACACAAGTTTCTAGAAGTCAAGAGAGAACAGCTCAAATCTTCATGCAATGGAGCAAATTATTCCTAGCACATAATATGAGCATTAAAGATATATAGCACATGAATAACAAGTCTTTCTGAGATATTCAAAGTGGAGATGATATGCAAACTCAATCATCTTCTAATCTAAACCACACATGAGCACATCGCAATACAATGACGAGGTGTTAATTATATGTACCTGTCGCAAAGGGCTATCTTTTGGGAGAAAACTGCCGATTGTCTTTCCATAGACCTCACAGGTGGAAAAGTGAATCAAACGCTTGCTGTTTTCTGAGCAGTAACGAGCCTAAACATGTAGAAAACCATCAAACAAAAACCCTTCTTCTAAGAACCGACATCAATAATTCTCTCAACCAGAAAGCAACCCTCCAATTCAATTTCCTAATTCTACAATAAATGTATCAAAAATCATATAACTTAGTAAAACGGAGGAAATGCTTACAATCACCACATATAGAATATAGAATATAAGTAAGAATACCTACCACAGGAAGAGCATCTATGAAATTGCTGTATATGGTGTCAAGAGGTCGCGTGTTGTAGTCCGCAGGAGTGCAAATGGCAGCAAGATTGATCGTCTGCCATGTAAAAATGGGAATAATAAATCTTAATAAGGCTACAAAAAAAATAATTCAGCATTTCAAAGCAAACCATCTAAGAATTAATGATTATAGGTAAACCAGATATAGCAGATAAGAGATGTTCAAAATGCGAAAAAACACTATTAGATTAAATAATTTAATAGTAAATTTGATGCTTTACAATCTTAAAGGTTCAGGAATCAGAAGCTAATGCAAAATAGTCATGTTAAATAACCAAAAAGCAGAACCCAACTGAACAGTCATCTTACAGCACAAATTTAGTGAATGCCAAAGTAAAAATGGACTGCCAAATACTCAAAAAAATATTCCCAGTGTGTATGAACTATGAATCATCTTACATCATTAAAAAAACAAAGGTGCCTTCATAATGCGTGAATTGCAAATGTCCCAATCCTGCAACTCAAATGCATTGCAGCATTTTTAGCTAACATAACAATTTTCCTAACTATAATTTATAGTTATATTCGTATATCTATAAAATCTATCATCGCTTAAATAACCCTTATAATTGCTTTAGCCGAAATTAAATATGGTTCCAAAAGCTTTCCAGAAATACTGATCAGCCACTACAGCCAGATTATAGTTCATAAATTTCGGGCCTGAACTATTAACATGGGAGCCAAAATAACAGAATCACCCAGCTAATCATATACACCGCACATAATACCAGCCACATCTCGAGTTACTGGCCACTTGAAACAGTGTTTGCTAGTACAGCCGCCAGAAGAATCCCACATGGAGAATGGCAACACCTAAGATATTTTGGTGGGTCAGATATAGCATACTACCTAGGTGCCCAAAGAACAAAAACCCGTATATCAGACTTCAGATAAGAGTACGAATTTACAATAGCCATGAGTTATAGCAGAGTCCAGAGTCCAGGCTACCATGTAGCAGCAATGTGGGCTAATTATGTGAAGAAACAAAGACAAGAGGATGCAGAGGGCAACAGGGGCAGTGAAAAGATTAAGAAACGGGATAGATCAATGAGATTGTCGCTCATGAATTAACACAAAACTAGTTGTCAATGCCTCAACAAACACTATAGCTTGGTCCCTCCACAAGATGGTACACCCTCCATGCCTATATGACATATAACCAATTTTCCCTGCTGCTTAAGGCCGAGGCAGGCTATGCCCAGTTTATCATTAATAGATCAATCACAAATGAACAAAAGAACAAAAGATGTCAAATTAGTCAGCTGAGGCTTCTAAAGTCACAATAAGGCCGAGACGGGCTATGACCAGTTTATGATTGATAGATCAATCACAAATGAATAAGAGATGAATAAAAGATCGATAGAACTAAACCTTGACTCTGAACTAACTTAGATATTTGGCGTTATAATAGACATACGTTATAACAGACTACCATGTAGCAGCAATGTGGGCTAATTATGTGAAGAAACAAGGACAAGAAGATGCAGAGGGCAACAGGGGCAGTGAAAAGATTAAGAAACGGGGTAGATCAATGAGACTGTCGCTCATCAGTTAACACAAAACTACTTGTCAATGCCTCAACAAACACTATAGCTTGGTCACTACACAAGATGGTACACCCTCCATGCATATATGACATATGACCAATTTTCCCTACTGCTTAAGGCCGAGACGGGCTATGACCAGTTTATGATTGATAGATCAATCACAAATGAACAAAAAGATGTCAAATTAGTCAGCTGGGGCTTCTAAATTCACAATAAGGCCGAGACGAGCTATGACCAGTTTATGATTGATAGATCAACCACAAATGAATAAAAGATGTCAAATTAGTCAGCTGAGGGTTCTAAATTCACAATATGTGGGGTCTATATGATGACCACTAAGGAAGCACACCGTACAAAGTTTATGATGCCCTATAGATGAGCTTCGCTAGAGAAAGAAATTGCACATAAGTTCATTGCAAATCACAGAAAACCCCAGATCATGCAAATCCACAACCTAATTAATATAATTTTAGTTGATTTGATGACCATGTAACTACAAACTACTCAAAATGGCGCACATTACTAAACCCAAAATAAAATGATTAAATTAAACAGCCATCGCTTTCAATTTATATCGCGTTACCATTACTAGACAATGATAGCCCAGATCTGCGAAAACAAAAAATGCAGAATCATAAATATATAGAATAGCGCACTGAAAATACAGAATAAACAAAGCACTATATCGATTTTACTTGAGTGCTGCTAATGCACCTACGAAATCAGCAAAATCAAGCAAGATAGCCATGGAATCAATGGTTACTTTCAGCAAAGTAACAAACGAGACATATTTTAGCATCTTTAGAAAGCATTTTCTACATTGTATTAAAAACTACGCCTCAGATAAATACAGTGCCATTTTCCACAGAAATATGGCTAGATTATGTCGATCCATCACCAAATTAAAGACTGCAAGCACAACAAGTGTTATGCCCAATTCCAGCTTCGGAATACTTTCAAACCTACTACATGCACTGATAATTCAAGAAAACACAATAATCGCACAGAAAATGAAGTGCATTTCAGTGAAATCTAGAGCCATTTCAGTAAAGGACTAGTTTCCATAGAAAATAACTGAAATAAGACCACATCAAGTAACATTGCATACAACTTACCAGATCCGCCATCTTGATGAGTCCCTCGAGCCTGGAGTCGTGCTTGATATTTATCCTATGGAACTCGATGCGGCCGGACCAGGGATGGCCAGGCTCCAGGAGATGCTGGATCTTGTCACTGTAAACGTCAATGGCAAGCACCGTGTGTTCCGTCTCGGACATCAGCTTCTCGCACAGATGCGAGCCGATGAAGCCTCCCGCCCCGATCATGCAGATAGTCATGGGCGAGATTTCACCTCCATCGAGATCAATCCTCCGTACTGCCATTGCTCGGACAGATAGAACGGACAGATAGAACAGATAGATATCTCGGCAGCAAGAAGATGATGAACACGAAGCAAGATTTCTTCCCCTTCTTTCAATTAAATCGATTCGTCCTCAGCTCAGGGTTTCAACACCCTCCGCTTGGAGATCAAAATAAAGGGTAGCGTTCTCAAACCCTCCCTTCTCGGAAACGCGGACGCGGAATGCGATAATGACACGTGTCGATAAGACAATGAAGGACTATTCGGTTCCTGCAACCGGATTCTGACACGTGTCACGTCAACTAAAAGGCGGGTATCTCGTGAAGATCGAACGGTCTTGGCGCCTTAGATTTGATAGATCTGTCTGTGAATTAGGCCGAGCGGTGCCACGACTATTTTATTTTGTTTTGTCGGTTTATTATTTATATTAATATAATGATACTTTTTCGAGAGAATTAGCCTTTTCTGGGAAATTCCTTGGAACGCTCGCCATAAACTTTGTTAATTTTGGTTTCCTAATTCATTTCATAATCCCCTGCTTGTCTCCGCATGTTTCATGAGTTGTCAAATTGAGGTCCCATTTGCTTAAAGGAGAACTACACATTTGACAATGACGGGGATTCACCACTATTTCTATTTCTACTTCAATAGACGTGTTACTTTCAACAAAATATATTTACCGATTTCATTTCTTAATTCGGATTGGTCAAACTAATGGCCTGCCTGGCTGTCATTTTAATTTTTTATAATATTTAGTTCACTAGGATTTCTGAATTGTGTAAAGAGTTAAAGCCAGCCAAATATCATGTGATTGACATTGACAACTAGGATGCTTTGACTTTTTTTTTTGTATTCTCTTCTAATGTCTATCTTCATGTGGTTGACAACTAGGATGCAGCAATGCTATAATCTTTTGCTCATCTCTATAGTGACTAGAAACTAATGTACTTTAAATAATTGGCTTGCTTGGACCTATGTTAGGTTCAACTTTATATAGAAAATTGGATTGAAAGAAGCCTGATAGGTTTTTCATTATACTTAATAAACCAAAAAAATGAATCTAAATTAGTTTATTATCATTATTCTTTCATGATACTTAATAAACTAACAAAATGAATCTAAATTAGTTTATTATCATTATTTATTATAATATGATGTTTTAAACATTTTATTGTTATTTTATAAAATAATTTTTTAATGTTACACATTTCCCATAAGGGCATGTAAAATGTGTTTGTCAAAATGGTTAGTTATCATATGAAAGCTTAATTATTTAATCTTATTGTGATTCATTAAAATAAAAATATATATATCTTTCAAATCTTTGATAACACTTTTCATGATAAATGGTTGACCTAGGGTTGTGTATGAAATATTATCATGGGCTTACCACTAGAATTATGAGCAATTTCTAATGACTAACTTTGGGAAAATGAAGATGTGTTGGTTAAGGTCTAAAAACGATGGTTTGTGATGGAAAGGAGAGAAGGAGGAGCAGAAGCCTATGATAGGGATGGAAATTTTTCTTAATGTCTTGGGGCGGTAGAGGGGACCACAAATCTCTTCAAGTCAGCCTCAAGATGCAACACAAGGAGCTCTTGACACTTGGCAAACAGGACGATCACATGTCAGAGCAAGTGGAATACACGACGGATCCCTTGGAGGGATAGCGGATTTTTTCAGATTTGCCCTAGTTGACAACAGAGAACCTATCGCAGACACTAGAACCCTATCCTCCGGCAGCCTCGACAGCTGGGTCTGATTGGAGCAGCGAGAAAATGGGAACGAAAGAGGCAACCGAAAAAGAACCAACGGTTGGTAGAGAGGGCTTACCTGAGGAGACCATCCACATACCGCTAGCACAAAATCTGGGTGGAGCGGCACTCTCGCTCTTCGAAACAGTCCAGCAGACAGACCGTGACTTTCTTCACTCTGAGATTCAACCATACCATTTTGAGTGTGTTTTCCTCCACTCCGAGGTTCAGTCAGTCCACGTAGAAAACCTTGATCCTGGATCAACTCAGAGTTTGCCCCATATATGGAGTGGGAAGATATCGGATGGTCATTTGTAGAAAACCTAAGAAACCCTGCATCACAGCAGGCGTCTCCAGAAGACCAATTAACGCAAATTCTGGAAGGATTTATAGCTTCGTTCCTCCAATTCTCAGACCAACAAAGTCTGCCAGCCCCAACAAAAGCCCCGTATCTAAGGAGGTATGAACACTCCCATAGCCCTCCAGAGGCCCCAACAGAGAGGCAAAAGAAGAGCAAGATCCTGGAAAAAACAAAGAGCCTCTCAATTTGTTCTGTGGAAAGAACGTCTCAGTCGTGCAAACCCTTGAAATGGTCGAAATAGGTTTAGTAGGGTGGATCAGTGGTAAGCACCCAAATAGAGACCTTTTGGAGAATTGGGCAAAACTGAATTGGGGGGGGTTCTGAATTACTTACCAAAAACCCTAGTTCTCTCTCGGGGATGGTTTATCTTCAAGCTCCGAACCAAGGAGGACATGAGAAAAATACTACAAAAACCATGGAGCTTCAGACCCATGCCCATCCTCTTTAAATGATGGACTTCGATGTTTGATGCAGACACGGGAAAGTTCGATGAAATCCCAATTTGGGTTCGGTTACCAAGCCTGCCATGGGAATTCTGGAATTGGGAATCCTTCAGGGACATAGGGAATGCCCTGGGAGCCTTCATCGACGTAGACATGTCTTTTGAACATACAGGGAGAATGTATGTTTCCAGAATCATGGTCTCTTTAAATATCAGAATAAGTATGTGGGAGGAATTGAATTTTATCTAGGGTCAAATGACTCGAAGGGAAAAATTGGATTATGAAATCATACCCTTTCATTGCCACGTGTGTCACCAATATGGACACATGGTGAAGCAATGTCAAATCACTTTTAAAAACACTCTTGAGAGGTCTAGAAAGAGGACGGTTGAACCGGAAGGGAAAATCCTTGGCAAGGAGAGCTCTCCGACCAGAACAAGGAAAATAGCCAAGCATAGAAGCAACTCATATGGAACCACTGTTTCCATCCCAGAGCATGGATCCCCCTCAAAGCACAGAACAAGCTCAATAGGAAGGTGCACAACAATCTCCAGTAGACACAAGGATTTCTCACTCTCTAGGTAAGAATTTTGACACCCTTCCTCCTATTTTAGTTTTGGAAGCATCATTCAATGCACTTTCAGTCGATTCACAAACCCACCACTGTGAAGGGATTCATCTTTCAGGGACCTCTCGAAACACCTCCCCAAGCCCTTCTACAAAACTCTTGATTCCCCACTCTCTACAACACCCCCAGTCCCTTCCATCCCCCCCAATAACCCTACCCTGGAAGATACGGCCCCCTCTTCTTCAGATTCACCTTCCATCCGCTTTCACCTAAGGTCCAAGGACATTTCGCTCCCATCCACTCAAAATGTTGGTCTGGAAAAAAACACCGAAAACCCTAAAAAGGGGAAGGGAAGGGGTAGGCCCTCCCATCTTTCTTCAACTCAGAACTAAGCCATCAAGGATGTAGCAGACGGGAAACAAAAGTCCATTTTAGGGGTGCTTAGAGCAGCGAAAGCCTCAGGAAGAGGCCCCTAATGAAACTACTCTCTTACAACAGCGGGGGTTTGGCAAGTAAACCCAAAAAACTTTCCCTAAAATGGATGCTCAGCCTTCAGCAACCCGACATCTTTCTACTCCAAGAAACAATGGGAGTAGGAGAGGAAATCTCTCGCCTTTTGAAAGATACCCTTCCCCTTTACGACTGTCATGCAATTAATGCAAGAGGACACTCAGGAGGACTTTCTCTCAGCTGGAAACCGAAGACAGTAAAACTCCTAAACATCTGCAGTTTCGACTCAGGAATTGGGGCTAAATTTTTTCATGCAAACCTAAACCTCTCTTTCACAATTATAAACATCTACAGACCCTATAATGAAAGGGAAGCCTACTAGAACATGCTAAAGCTGAAACCCATCCTAAGGAACGAAAACCTTATCCTGGGAGGAGATCTAAATTTCACTCTGGGAAATTTAGAAACTTGGTGCCCCAGCATAAGAAGTGATCCCCTTTCTTATTTTTTTGAAACCCTCCTAAGAGATCAGCAGTTGGTTGAAGTCCTCCCAGCCAAGTTAAAGCATACCTGGACTAATAGGAGATCTGGTGAGGGAAGAGTCGCGAAACAGCTAGATTGATTCCTGGTAAATGAAGGCTTATTGGAAATAAACCTACATCTCAGACAATAGGTGGACTATGGAGGGGACTCTATGCACCTCCCAATATTCCTAGAAATCGCAGGAGCCCCAACAAAGCCAACCAACTCCTTCAAATTGTGTGTTTTTTGGTTGAAAGAAGATGAAATCTCTGACATTATAAAAACAACTTAGGTCCCTTATAATCCAGAGGAAGGAGTTTATGCAGCACTCCATTTTGTCAAAAATCTATCTCATGTCAAAAAGAAAATAAAGGAATGGGCCTTTAAAAAAAAGGAAAGGGATGAATAGGAACTAATCCAAATGGAAAAGGAGATCGCCCTCCTCCAGGAATCAAAAGGAGGAGGTTACTCGACTATGGGATCCAAGCTTCAACTAGACCTTCTGGAATCTAAAAGGAAAAATTTGCTCTTGGAACAAGAAGAGGTCTAGAGGCTTAAGAGTCGAGCAATATGGCTCGAAAGTGGGGACGAGAACACCAAATTATTCCAAGCTTTTTCCAAAGGAAGGAAAGCTCAAAATACTATATGGAGCCTTCAGAAAGAAGAAAATGAGGAGATTACCTCTTTCGAGGGTCTGGCCTCTCTGAGCACTGCTCGTTTCAGAAACCTCTTTAAGGGAGACAATAGAACAAATCTGGTCGAGATCATCCACCTCTCCTAGTTCTTCCTTGGCTTCATCTCCTCTGAAGACAACCAGGAGCTTGTGGAAGATGTCTCTGAAGAAAAAATCAAGGAACCCCTTCACAACTTCCAAAAAGACAAAAGTTCAGGTTCGGATAGATGGCCCATTGAGTTCTTCTTAGCCCATTATGAAACCATAAGGCCAAACCTCCTGCAACTTGTTGAGGAATCCAGGAGAGGTGGAATATTGCACTCTCCTTTAAATTCCACCTTCATTGCTCTGATCCCAAAATCAAACAACCCCACCTCCCTAAATGATTTCCTACCAATATGTTTGTGCATGTAACATACAAAGTGGTGGCCAAGATAATCGCAAGAAGGCTGAAAAAAAATCTTGTCAAAAGTAATCTCCCAGGATCAATTCAGTTTCCTAGAAGGCAGGAAGATTCATGAAGCCATTAGAGTTGCTCAAGAAGGCCTTCACACTCAAAAAATTGCAAAAAGCAAAGGAGCCATTCTCAAAATTGATCTCTCAAAATCTTTTGACAGGGTGAGCTGGCTTTACCTTAGAATGTTGATGACTCACCTAGGGTTTGACTACAATTTTATAAAGTGGATCATTAGCTGCATCTCCAAAGCCTCTTTCGTAGTCCTCATCAATGGCTCTACCTCTCTCTTCTTTGGGGCTGAAAGAGGGTTGCGTCAAGGTTTCCCACTATCCCCCCTACTCTTTATTTTAGTGGAAGAAGGATTAAGCTAAGCTTTAGCTCATGCAAAGAGACAGGGAGCCTTCAAGGGGATGGCTTTCTCTAATAAGCTAAGGCTCTCCCATCTTCTTTTTGTGGATGATATCTTACTCTTTTGTGATGGATCAAGAAGAGATGCAGAAACCCTGGAGAAGACCCTGGATCTTTTCAAAAAGGAAACATGCATGCTAATTAATAATCACAAATCATCCCTCATGACCAATATCCTATCTAAAGAGGAAGAACATTGGTATACAGACTTCTTTCCTTTCGAGCACAAACTACTGGATGCCAGGATCAAATACCTTAGGTTTCAATTAAAACCCAATGGTTACACAAAAAATGACTGGGGTTGGCTCATAGAAAAACTGGAAAAAATGCTAAAAATTTGGAGCCATTGATGGTTGTACAGAGTAGGAAGGTTGGTCCTGATAAAATCGGTTCTAGAAGAAAAATTGGTTTAATGGATTTTCCTGGCCTAGATCCCCAAGGGTATCCTAGAGCACATAAGAAAACTCTGCTACAGGTTTCTATGGCCAGGCACTTCCACATCCTATGTCTCGCCTTGGGTCAGATGGGAAAGCTTGACAATTCCAAAGTCCCAAGGAGGATGGGGTCTAAAGCATATTCACCTCTTTGCCAAATCCATGGTTGCAAAATTGAGTTGGAGGATACTATCCACAAAGAACCGCTAGACAAAATTGGTCAGTAAAAAATACATCTTTTCGGACAATATCACAGAATGGATTGGGAACCCGACAAAAAACCTAAGAGGAGCCTTGACAATCTGGAAGACAGTACTCCTCTCCCTCCTTATTATTGAAGCAGCTTAGTCTGGAAAATAGGTGAAAGTACTCAAGTCCGTCTTGGTGCAGATCCCTGGATGGGAAGTTGAAACAAGCATACCCTTCCCCCTCCCCTCATCCAGGCCCTAAACGATCAAGGTCTCTTCCACTTAAACCAAGTGGTGGACCATGCCTCCACCACTTTATGGAACCAAGGTTGGAAATTGGCTACAGAGTTGGGCATGAACAATGATCTAGGGCCTCTTTGGAACAACTACACTTATGCACTTCAAGCTTCCCATGTCTAAATCTCTGATTGTCGGGATGAGCTTATTTGGTCCCATGCACCAACTAGCAGATACTCGCCAAAATTAGGGTATAAATTCCTCACAACACCAGACAGGTTAGCGGATGAAAAATGGTGGTGGAAAAAAGTCTGGAAAATGCACTGCCCATTGAAGTCTAGGACTTCCATGTGGTGCGTACTCTTTGGAGAAAAACCTACTTGGGACCGAATGAAAAGGAAGAAGGTGGAAGGTCGAGGAAGGTGCCCACTCTGCATGCAAAATGAGGAAACCACCCAACACTTTTTTCTATAATGCCAATTCCAAAAGAAATCTTGGTCTGAGATTTCCCACCTCACCATCCTTCCATAGCTCTGGATTGGCGACTTAGTTGAAGAATCTTGGAAAACTTGGCTAAACTCCCCTCAAACGGATATCTACCGAGCTCTCCCTCTCCTACTTATTCGAGGCACTTAGGTAGCCAAGAACAAACAAATATTCCAAGGCAAAACCTCCATCCAAAAATGCTCAGCCCGAATCAACCTAGAAATTCTCTCCCACTTCCCCCAAGAAAACAATCAACCAGTCCCCAGAACCATCAGAGAGGAAACAATAAACAAATCTAATCCATGGGCTTACTTTGATGGAGCCTCAAAAGGTGGTCTTTGTGGAGGGGGAGAGGTCCTCCACCTTTCTGATACTCATTTCTTTCAAATTTAGCTAGGCCTGGGGCAGGGCACAAACAACTATGCAGAACTTCTCACCTTGAAGCTCCTTCTCATTTTTTCAAAAGAAAGGGACTGCACTCATATACAAATATTTGGTGACTCAATGCTAGTCATAAATTGGATTAATAAAATTTAAATATACCACAACTCTTTTCTCGGCAATTTGCATGAAGACACTCAGCGGATCCTAAATTATTTTGACTCATTCCAGTGTCATCATGTTTACATGGAGCGCAACACATTAGCAGATCAACTCTCCAAAAGAGGCCTAACCCTGGTACATGGCTAGCGACAGATCACATAACACATAAATGACACATTCCACGACTTCTACCACATGCCCTTCATCGAGGGTCCACAACCGAACTAAATCAACATCTCTCTTTTGTTTGGATATTTTTTGGAATGATAAACAAGACTGCTCTCTGCTTATATCACAGGTCTTAGTACGAAAAACACACCATGAAGTTTTTTCTCGACGGTAAGGGCTCACAAAATTCCTTTCTCTTTTATGCTTTATGCAAGACTGGTTCGGGAATTACCATTTTCAATGTATTTTTTTACAATCAGTCCAACAAGCCATTTTCGGAAAGGGCTTGGAAAATCCCTTATGCAATATGTAATTTGGTTATCGAATAATTATATTACGCTTTTTTCCTTGGAAAAAGAAAAGAAAAGAAAATGAAGATGTGTTTAGTATTGTAAGCATTTATGTATAAGAATTTTTTTAAATGAAAGTGCCTTTGAAATTAGTGTTGTTGACATTATTGAGGTGTTGCTTTGTATTGGTCAAAGTTTCCAATGGATGTGTTAGATGTGTCATAATTGACGGAGAATCGATTCGATTAGAACTTTGAGAAGGGCAGGGGAAAAGGGTGATCATATGTTTAATTGAGGGACATGGGTGCTTTAACACTTTTCATGATAAAATGATGTACTCTTTAATGTAGCTTTTCATGAGGAATGGTTGATGTAGGGTTGTGTATGAAATACTATCATGGGCCCTACCATGAGAATCAAAACGATAATGAGAATCAAAATGAAGATGTGTTTAAAATAGTAAGCAAATACGAAAATTCCCATAAAATTAGTGTTGTCAACATTATTGAGGTGTTGTTTCGTATTGGTCAAGATTTATGTTAGCACTCAAATTTCCTACCTAAATTTACATACTCTTGATCCAAAATATTTTAAGAGATTGTGTCAAAAGCAATTTTGTTCATCCAACCTTGTAAGGGTTTCAAAATCCGTAGCAAAATTCTAGATATCGAAATGTAAAAATGTGACTTTTATAGATGAAAAGTATTGTTCCCAAGTCTTTGTTATACAAATCCAAACTCCAGTTAAACTTTTGGTTAATGCTTTTACAAAAGATGGTAGATCTGGATATCATGTTCAATTCCAATCTATGTGATCGTTGCTTATCATATGTCCACTTATCTATAACTTATTTGGGCACATCTATCTTTTATGTGGAAGATTCAAGTTGGTTTTGCGTTCATTTGATTGCACTTAGGTCCTTCTAGATAAGTGCAGCTTACAAGTTTATGATTCCCTTCATTTTCGAAACATCGAATTTCAAGATTGAATTTCGAGCAAACGATAATGAATTATAAAAAATTGTTAAAACCCCACTTCTAGAATGGCCTCATTTAGTTACAATTAAGTGGTTCCTCAAATTTCGAAATAGATTGAGAGATATATGTAGTTTTGTGACACGATTCTGCAAAATCACCTATCACACACAAAATTGTAGGAAGTCAACTTCCATCTTGCAAACGACTTGAATGTGATTATGGACGTTATTCCAAAGATTTTTTACACATATCATGTATAAATAGAGATCGAGAGGAGTTGAATTGAGGTGGGATATTCCTCTTGGAAGGAAGCAGGGTTGATGGCAAAGCTAAAAGCCTGTAGCTTAATGACTTTTGTAAAAATGGAGTATTTTTCCTTTTGAATCAAGTGATAGATTGGAATCTCAAATCAATGTTTTATTGGTTTGATATAGTTTCCATTTCCTTCGTTTTTAGTCTAAATATTGAATGCAGAGTGCTTTACATGACATTATATGTTTCATTGTTTGTAGAACTATTAGCAAAGTAGTCTTGCTAATTGTATGTCCACGGATCTAATGACAAATCAATTTGGTTAGTGCCTGTATCCAGTGGGTTGTGTTTGATATTTCTAATTGTAGATGTTTATATTATTGTTTGCGATGTAATATGTCTACCACTTCCTTAGTTTTCTTTCATTACTTATGACTTATTTAAACCAATGAAATGTGCTTGTAGATTTACATTCTACCCCTTGAGAAACCATATAAATACATGTTCAAATTTCCCATTCCAGGTTAATTTAAATATGCCCTTTTACTTTAAACCAACCTTAAAATCTCGTTTACTCGAAGTGCCCTAGCTTTTCCCTTTAGCAACCAAGGTGTGAACCTTAGGGATAACATTTTCCAATGGATGTGTTGGATGTGTTATAATTAATGGAGAATATATTCGATTATAACTTTGAGAAGGGGCATGGGAAAACGGTGATTATGTGTTTAATTAAGTGACGTGGGTGTTTTATCACTTTCCATGAGAAAAGGTTGATGTACTCTTCAATGTAACTTTTCATGAGGAATGGTTGATGTAGGGTTGGGTATGAAATACTATCATGGGCCTTGCGGTGAGAATCATGTGCAATTTCTCATGACCAACTTTGGGAAAATGAAGATGTGTTTAGAATAGTAAGCATATGTATGAATTTTTTTCCCAAAATGAAAATGCCCATAAAACTAATGGTATCGACATTATTGAGGTGTTGCTTCAAATTGGTTAAGGTTTCCACCAGATGCGTTGGATGTCTAATTGATGGACAATCGATTTGGTTAGAACTTTGAGAAGGGGTGGGGAAAAGGGTGATTATATGTTTTATTGAGGGACATGGGTGTTTTATGTGAATGAAGAGATTATTCAAACAAAGTGAACAATGTCTCAACTTTATCCTCATGTAATTTGAGGATAGATTCAAGTTTTGTTACTGCAAATATATTCCATGAGACACTTTAATGTATGGTAGCTTGGATTAAATTTCTCATATCCATGGAAGTGAAGAAAATGGCATTGACAACCTTTTATATGTGTAGTTAGTTCACATTCTTCTCAACCCTACAATTCAACTTTATAAACTAGGTTTGTTATATCTTTGCGATGTTTTTTTTCTAGTGTTTTGCAAGATCTTGAATGTATTCATATATTTAGCTAAGAGTGAGGATTCTTGGGGATTATGTACAACTATGTTGTATGTTTGAGATGAATTACATGAGATTGTTGATAATGAGTGCCTCTTTCTTTCCCCTCCCTTAAATTAGCAACAACCTTTTTAAGAATTCTTTCGATTATTCAACTTCAACCAAGAAATTCTCTATGTGATTGATATTTTTTCCCTTGTCAATCATAGAAAGAGGTGCCACCTAAATGGGTTGGATAGTAAATCTAGCATTTGAGACAATAGGTAGTAGGAAAGCACGGTGAAACCCATATAAGAGTGACAAAAAACAAAATAAAAGTATTAAGGGAAGTAAAGGAACCTAAAACAGGCGTGTTATTCAATGTAAGAAGTTGGTATTGGGGAAGCATGATGAAACCTAGATAAGTGCAATGGTGACACCAAAATAAGTTGTTCAGTGTGCAAAGTTGGTATTCAAGAAAGGATAGCGTAGATGACATAGGTTAAATATTTGGATGTCAATTGGGTGCGACTCGAGTCGTTGTGAGGAAAAGTTGTTACCCTCCCCACCTATGTCCAAATCCCACTTTGTGACACGTTTTCTTTTCACAAGTCAATTGTTGATGAGGTATAGATGATCTGTTTATGAGTTGTTGACCTAGATTTATAATTTGAAAAATGTAATATTTTTACCCTAAATACTATCCTCAAAATTAGGAGAAGTACACGAGAAATTTATTTTGAGATATATTCCCCAAGAAAATATAATTATTTAACTAACTTTGACAAATAAAAATAAAATAAAAGTAAGCCCCAAGAGTTAGCTCAATCGGTCGAGTACTCGTAGTTAGGCCTCCTAGCATGTGAGGTCGTGGGATCCATTCTCATCGACTCTCTTGGGGTTAGGCACGCAAAGGCCGCGGGTGTGAGGCCCCTTCGGGTGGGTCCGCCAGAAATTATTCCGTGGATGTAGCCCGTCGGTCAAGCCGGCATGTGAACCACATTGAAAAAAGAAAAAAAGATTATTACCACCAATACCACAACCTCCCAAAGGTTTTATAGGATAATTGAAAGCCCAAGTAATATAAAGGTCGTGATAGTTACTAAACAAAAGAGTGTGCATTTTTCCTTATAAGTTTAATCATTCTTTGTCAGGGGAAGAGGATTTTATTGTAATGGTGTGAGAACATTGGTGTCCCTTTGAAGGTGGGAGGGGTGAGTCGGCTATGATTCATGTGGTTGAAAAAATTAAAACTCTGAAGTCAAATATTATCAAGTGGGAATGGGGTAAGAAAAGGGAATTGAAGGTTGAGCTTTCTGATATTGAGGGAAGGATTAAGAGTGTGTATTATGCAAATTCTTTAGGGGTGTTCTCAGAAGTAGATATTAGAACATTGGGTGATCTAGAAGAAAGGAAATTCAAACTATTGTCACTGGAAGAGGATACCAAGAGGTTGAAGATCCAAGCAATTTTGCTTTCCCAAGGGGATAATAACACCGAGTTATTTCATAATTTTGTTGAACACGGGAGGAATGTCAATTCTATGTGGGATATTAAAGGTTTAGATGGGAAAGATATTAGGATGTGGGAAGATTTGGAAAAGGAGGCTAAAATACATTTCTAGGCCTTGTTTCAAGAGCTAGTTGGTAACCATATCTTACATTAGCTATAATTTATCCAAACTTACCCTTCCTTCTTTACTACAGAAGAGAAGAGGAGGGTTGGTGAGCATGTCACTTTAGAGGAGGTGAAGAAGACTTTATCTAGGTTTGCAAAGGAAAATAGTTTGGGGCCTAATGCTTGGAGTGCTAAGAAAAATTTATAGTTTTTTGATATTATTGGCCCTAGCCATCTAAGTCTGGTAGAGGAGACTAGGACTTGTGGTAGGGTTTCACGGACTATAAATTTGGCATTTTTAGCGCTAATCCCTAAGAAATAAAACCCTTCCTTTTTTAGTGAGTTCGGGACTATCTCTTTGTGCAACCTAGTATACAAAATGATTACTAAGGTTATAGCTTCAAGGCTAAGGATTGTTTGTCTGAGCATATATCCAAGGAGAAGTTTGGGTTTTTGAATAATGGGGAGATTTTTGGATGCAGTGGGAGTTGCTTTAAAGGGTTGTATTCTATTAAGGTGAAGAGGTTGTAGGGAGTCTTATTGAAATTGGATATGGTAAAGGCTTATGATAAACTTGATTGGGTTTTTTTGAGGATGATCCTCCTTTAGATTGGATTAATCCATGAGGTCACAAACACGTCACAAACTAGATTGTGGCATGTGTTACTCTGGTGAATTCTATAGTTATTGTGAATGGAACCCCTACTAACTTCTTCAAAATTTATAGGGGACTAAGGAAAGGCTTCCCCTGACACCTTTTATCTTCTTGTTGGTGGTTGAACACTTAAGCTTTGTGATATTTAAAGCTAGGGTTGAAGGGAAGATCTGAAATGTCAAAGTTTTTGAAAACCATGTGATCTTGCATTCCTTATTTGTTGATGATGTGTTAATATTTGGGAATAGGTATGCACATGAGTGGTTGGAGTATTACGGTATACTGAACATCTTTTGTTCAGCTTCAAGCATGACAATTATCCCTAAGAAGTCAGTGATGATGTAGAATGGAATTCGTGATCAGGTTTGTGCTTAGTTTAGGTGAGTCTTTCCTTATCAGTTGATCAATATGGGAAAGGGATTTAATTATGTAGGATACTTCTTGAAGCATAATAACTACAGGAAGGGAGACTAGCTTTGGTTGCTCAAGTTATCATATGAATGAATAATTATTTATTCTTATTATGATATATGTGTGTGTGTGTGTGTGTGTGTGTGTGTGTGTGTGTGTGTGTGTGTGTGTGTGTGTGTGTGTGTGTGTGTGTGTGTGTGTGTGTGTGTGTGTTTCAAACCTTCAATAACACTTCTCATGAGAAAAGGTTGATGTACTGTGTGTGTGTGTGTGTGTGTGTGTGTGTGTGTGTTTCAAACCTTCAATAACACTTCTCATGAGAAAAGGTTGATGTACACTTCAATGTAGCTTTTCATGAGGAATGGTTGATGTAGGATTGTGTATGAAATGCTATCATGGACCCTGCCATGAGAAACATGTGCAATTTCTCATGACCAACTTTGGCAAAATGAAGATATGTTTATAATAGTAAGTATATATGTATGTGAATTTTTCTAAAATGAAGATTTTCATGAAATTGTGTTGTTGATATTATTGAAGTGTTGCTTCATATTGGTCAAGGTTTTCAATGGATGTGTTGTAATTGATGGAGAATCCATTCGATTAGAACTTTAAGAAGGGGTGGGTTAAAAGGGTGATCATATGTTTACGATAGATGTGGGTGATTAATGTGAATGAAGAGATTATTTAAACAAAGTGAACAATGTATCAATTTTATACTCATGCAATTTGAGGATAGACTCATATTTTTTTGACTATAAATATATCTTATGAGCCACTTTGTGGTATGGTAACATGGAAGAAATGTATTTCAATCCATGGAAGTGAAAAAAATGACATTGTCCACCTTTTATAAGTACATTTACTTCAAGTTCTTCTCAACCTTATAATTCATTTTTATAAACTAGATTTATTATACATTTGTGATGTCATTTTTTAGTGATTTTGGCAAGTTCTTAAATGTATCCATATATCTAGACAAGAGTGAGGATGCATTGGGATTGTGTGCAACTATCTTATATGTTTGAGATGGATCAAGTGAGATCGTTGATTATGCATGCATCTTTCTTTCCCCTCCCTTAAAATAGCAACAACCTCTTTAGAGAATATTTCGATTATTTATCTTCAACCAAGAAACTCTCTAAGTGAATGATATTATTTCCCTTGTCAAACATAGCAAGAGGCGCCACCTAAATGGGATGGATAGTAAATATAACACTTGAGACAATGGGTATAGTAGGAAAGCATGATTGAACCTAAATAAGAGTGACAACAAAACCAAATAAAAGCATGACTTGAAGTAAAGGAAACTAATATAGGATTGGTATTCAATGTAAGAAGTTGGTAATGGGGAAGCATGATGAAACTTAGCTAAGTGCAATGGTGACACCAAAATAATTTGTTCAGTGTACAAAGTTGGTATTGAAGAAGAGATAACTCGGATGACATAGGTTGGATATTTGGATGTCAGTTGGGTGTGACTCGAGTGTTTTTGAGGAAAAGTTGTTACCTTCCCCACTTGAGTCCAAATCCCACTTCATGACATGTTTGATATTTGTGAGTCAATTGCTGATGAGGTATAGATTATCTATTTATGAGTTGTTGACCTAAATTTAGAATTTGAAAAATGTAATATTTACCCTAAATACTATCCTCAAAATGAGGAGAAATGATCAAGAAATTTCTTTCCAGATATATCCCTAAGAAAACAAATATATAATTCTTTAAAAAACTTGACAAATAAAAATAAAATAAAAGGTTATTACCATCTTGTTGAAATTGGATCTGGTAAAAGCTTGTGATAAACTTGAATGGGTTTTTCTTAGGATGGTCCTCCTTCAGGTTCAATTAATCCATGAGGTCACAAACTAGGTTTTGGCATATGTTACTTTGGTGAATTATGTAGTTCTTGTGAATGGAACCCCTACTGACTTCTTCAAAAGCTACATGGGAGTAAGGGATGGTTACCCTTGTCACCTTTGGTCTTCTTGTTGGTGGTTGAAGGCTTAAACCTCGTGATATCTAAATCTAGGGATGAAGGGAAGATATCAAGTGTCAAAGTTTTTGAAAACCATGTGATCTCGCATTCCTGATTTATTGAAGATGATTTAATATTGGGGAATGGGTCTGCACATGAGTGGTTGGAGTATTAGGGTATATTGAACATTTGTTGATCAATATGGGCAAGGGATTTAAATATTCATGGTTCTTCTTGAAGCACAATAACTACATGAAGGGGGTCTACCTTTGGTTGCTTAAGATATCATATGAATGAATGATTATTTGATTTCTTATTATGATTTATAAAAAAAATACTTCAATAACACTTCTCATGAGAAAAGATTGATGTACACTCCATTGTAGCTTTTCATGAGGAACGGTTGATGTAGGGTTTTGTATGAAATATTATCATGGGCCTTGCCATGAGAATCATGTGCAATTTCTCCTAGCCAACTTTGGGAAAATGAAGATATGTTTATAATCGTAAGTATAAATGTATGAGAACTTTTTTCTAAAATGAAAATGCTCATGAAATTGTGTTGTCGATATTATTGAAGTGTTGCTTCATATTGGTCAAGGTTTTCAATGGATGTGTTGTGATTGATGGAGAAACGATTCAATTGGGAATTCAAGAAGCGGGGGGCGGGGGGGTGGGGGGGGTTAAAAGGGTGATCATATTTTTATTTGAGATATGTGCATGATTTATGTGAATGAAGAGATTATTTAAACAAAGTGAACAATGTATCAATTTTATCCTCATGCAATTTGAGGATAGTTTCATTGTTTTTTACTATAAATATATCTTATGAGCCACTTTGTGGTATGGTAACATGGAAAAAATTTCTTTGAATCCATGGAAGTGAACAAAAAATGGAATTGGCCACCTTTTATAAGTGCATTTAGTTCACATTCTTCTCAGCCTTACAATTTAATTTTATAAACTAGGTATGTTTTATATTTATGATGTTGTTTTTTAGTGTTTTGCAAGTTCTTGAATGTATCCATATATTTAGATAAAAGTAAGGATGCATGGGGATTATGTGCAACTATGTTATATGTTTGAGATGAATAAAGTGAGATCGTTGATTGTGTACGCATCTTTCTTCCCCACCTTAAGTAAACAACACCCTCTTTAGGGATTGATATTTCGATTATTCAACTTCAACCAAGAAATTCTCTAAGTGAATGATATTCTTTCCCTTGTCAATCATAGCAAGAGGTGCCACCTAAATGGGTTGGATACTAAATCTAAAACTTGAGACAACGAGTATAGTAGGAAAGCATGATTGAACCCATATAAGAGTGACAACAAAACCAAATAAAAGCATTAATTTAAGTAAATGAACCTAACATAGGCTTGCTCTTCAATGTAAGAAGTTGGTATTGGGGAAGCATGTTGAAACCTAAATAAGTGAAATGGTGACACCAAAATAAGTTTTTTAATGTATAAAGTTGGTATTGAAGAATATATAACTCAAATGATAGGTTAGATCTTTGGATGTCAATTGGGTGTAACTCAAGTGGTTGTGAGGAAAAGTTGTTACCCTCTCTACTTGAGTCCAAATCGCACTTTGTGACATGTTTTCTCTTTGTGAGTCAATTGTTGATGAGGTACATGATCCATTTATGAGTTGTTGACCTGGATTTATAATTTGAAAAATGTAAGATTTACCTTAAATAATATCCTCAAAATGAGGAGAAATGCTTGAAAATTTTATTTCCATATATATTCCCTAAGAAGAAAAATAATACTTCTTTATATAATCAACAAACTTGACAAACAAAAAAATAAAATTAAATATTATTACCATTGATATCACAACCTCCCAACTTTCACCTCCTAAAGGATTTATAGCTTTTATGAAAACTCAAGAAATATAAAGGCCATGGCAATTACTAAACAAAAGAGTGTTTAATTTTCACTTTGGTGATATAGAGGACTATGCACATATTTTCTAAAATCCTAAACCTGGCTTAGGTAGAGACCAACTGAAAAAATAAAGATAATTTGAAAATATATTATAGTGGGAAAAGTTAACGAGGACTTAACATACAAGAATTCCATGCATAGTACAATCCCATTAAGGAGCCAAACAATACCACTAAACAAGGGGACTTGAATAGAAACAAGTCCCTACCTTTAGTTTTTGTTTTCTATTGACTTAATAAACAGGTGTTTAGTAAGTTATCTAGTAGAGAAGAACCTAGGTCTAGGTCAGAGTGGAAGTAAGCCTATGATAGCATGTACATGTATTAGGAGAAAGAGCATATACATGTACAACACACTAGTCAACCTTTGATTGTCAATGATAGTAAAAAATTATCTAACGAGCTACCTTCAGTTGTCCCCAATAATTACAAGTTCTCTCATCAAGGGTTTTCAAGAAATTCCAAAATTAAAGTGCACAAAGTAGCATGGGGGCATGAGGACATCAACTGCAAGAGTCAAGAGTTATAAAGAGATTGCACCTATATTTGTTTGTCAAAAACATAGATTCAATGAGTGATTTTTGTTTCCTTAGAACAAGATAAGGCCTATGTGTTATAGTCATTGAGAAGTGTTGGAAGAGCTTAGTCAACCAATCAACTAGTTCCTCTCGACTGACTTGATATTAGTCCGTCCAATTCAGTTGGGTTGGTTAAGCCAATTGATCAGTCAGTTAAGAAGTTACACTTTTACAACTAACTATATGATCTATATAATAGGATGGTGAGCCAGGAGATGATAGGATTCCATTATTGTACACAATGGCTTGATATTCTAATAAAGATACTTGTTGCTCCTATGTCCACTATTTTCTCTCTTTCTTTTTCTCTTAGGTATATATGATCTATTGCTTGTTATATAATTATGTATATTATGTTACTGGTAACCTTATGTAATCATCTGTAATGATGTATATTATAACATTGGTTATGTTAGTACTCTCCCAAGACATGCAATGATCTCGCATACATAAATGGCGAGTGAGGAATAGATTAGAGAGTGGTGGAATCAGAAAGTCACAAACTACATTCAAAATTATGTCAGAAGGAACAAGTTAACACTCATGCATGCCGGAGAAATTTTTTTCACTAAATTGCATGAACGATTAGTTGAAGATGTCCCACATGAATTAAAGAAGTTCTTGGATAATGTTCATGAGCAAGTTGGATGCTTAGGATGAAATATTGCTAATGCATAAACTCAATAATGAAGGATAGAGAAATTTGTATGAGTGGCTATAAAAGATATGCAAGTACTATTGTGAAGAGAAAGCTATCGAAGAAAGAAATTTGCTTAACGAAATTCGAAGCAAATTCTCTAATGACTTCCATGACAGTTTTTCTATACAATTTTGACCCTGCTATATAAGCTTCTAATTGAAAAAGGAGTTGGTCACATAGTTGAGCCTTGACCTCTGTTGGGCCCCAATGCAAGTTCAAATTGGGAGCATAAGCAAAAGGACTGGGAGTGCTTCTTCTATGAATGTGAGTGGGAATATTTTCTAAACAAATGAAAACCATTGATGATCCCACTTCCGTCATTCAATAATAGTTGGGTTTTCAATGGGGGGGACATTGACCACGTGCCAATGAATGAATAAATGACACTAATCAATAGAATAAACATGATATGAATCCAAATAAGGACTTAAGTTTGAATCGACTACAGTTGATGGTTAGTCACAAACAAACATCTAATATTCATAAGCTTGAAAGGGAAAAATGGCAGAAAAGACTAGAGGAGTTGAGGGATCATTTAAGTCCACTCCTTAATGAAGAAGATGTCTGAAAAGATAGAGCATCCAAAAGCGCCACCCGAGTCGAGGTAAAGTCGACCAAATGAGAGAGAGGGTGAGGTGGCACTCAAAGGACCTTTCTCGATGGAGGAAACTTCAAGATCCTTGCAAATTGTTATTCCTGATGTAATATCCCCCAACAGGCAAACATTTTATGTAATATTAATTTTACTATTTTATTGTTTAAGTTTGGTTGGTTCATGAAACAGCCAACGGGTCCTTGAAGGACAGATGTAACCAAAACATTTACTTTTAATGAAATGATGAATTATGGGGACAACCATGTTAAATGAGGAAACTATGTGTGAGAGAGGGGGGGGAGGTTGGAAGGGTTAACCTTTGAAAGTACATCAGGTGTCGGAACGCCATGATGGTGTAGGGTGTGCCCTGGAAAAAGGAAAACATAGTGGTTGTCAGGGATTCCGTGGGGAATGGACTGTAGTTGCAAAATACCTAGAATCAAAACTATAAGAGGGCACCCCAGAGTATGCAAAGGGAGAAAAACCTTGCGGGTGAATACTCTGTACTGGGAAGTAGCTTCGCACTGATAAACTCTATCTAAGGTTGGATGCCTTCTCTCTCGACATGCATAGTTTAGCTCAGGGGTGATGAAGGACAGAGAACATCTGTGCCTAATCTATGGTTGGGTGGAAAGTGGTTGTTCCCCTTTCATTGTGGCTCACGTTGTAAACATGTTTCATCACTGGGTTTGTTTTCTGCCATTATATTGAACTCATAATATGATGTTTATGTGTGAATATGTGTTTTCAATATCAATGAAATTATAAAGAGCAACTTTAGTTTTATTGGTAGGGATGATGCTTATGAACGGGTTACCCATACGTAGTTTAAATGATTGTGCCTTGCCTCTGGTAAAATGGTAACTCAAAAGGGTGTATTATTTCTCTGTATAGAGTTACCTGTATGTTGTATGATTTCCTTTTACTGATGAGCTCATGGCATATCTGTTTGTGTGTGAATGCATGTTGATAAAATAATAAATAAAAACCCCAAGTCTGTTGATGGGAGCATTTCTCATGAACTGGTGCATGCTCATGCCCTATTTGGAATGAATAGGGTTGCATCGGTTAGATAGTATACTAATGGTATGATACACCTACTCTAGTTGATGCTTTGCACATGAGTCTCATCTTTCGTCAAAGAAAAGTATTCATTATCGGTTAAGGAATGGTTATGACTGCATTTGGATGCTTAGATCATGGAGGAAGTAACGCACCTACTCTATTCTACATATCTAGAAACTGGCTGTTGGATATAGTTTCCCTAAATGTATTATTCTTGCTTGGTTGGAAGTCTATGGCTGTACTTGTTGTATGGCCTCTGTGGTTATAGAAGTCGTGCTTTGTTCTAGGGGTATGGGATTCACCCCTTGGTCACATAACCTTTCTAACTATGTTATTTACTGTTCTGTGATGAGTTATTTGGTTGTATTATTGTTCCACCGCTAAGGTCCAGTTGTAAGGGACCCCTGTAGAAATCCTAAGTGTTGAATGGGATAAAACCTACCCAGCTTAGGGAAGTCCCTGTACAAAACCTTCATCCTTAGATGAAGGTAAACCATGAAGGAAAGTGTGGAAAATAGCCACTAAAACCTACGCTAGAATTCACTTAAGGAAACACACAGTGGGATAGTCTAAAGATTCAAGTAGAGTTTACTGTAGTTATACTCTCTTGATTTTTACATCTGCAAAGGCATTATGGGCTCCCATGCAGTATTCTTAAGTTCATGAAGGCTAGAAATCGGGTTACAGAGTCATAATGCATCTGACTTAAGTGTTTCTGCACCTCGAAATCCACCTACGGAAGGCGGAAGGCGGGAGGCGGAAAGAGAAGTTGAAACAAGGAAGAATGTTGGTTTTTTGCACCCCGGAGTTTGCCTGCGGAAGGAGGAGGTGGAAAGAAGCTGAAAATTATAAGGTAAAGTGTATGTTTCTGCACCCTAGAGTCCGTAGTGAAATGCGGAGGGCAGGGGGTGGAAATCAGAAAGAGAAATGAGGCCAAGTGTCAGTTTTCCGTGTTCCGAAGTTCGTCTATGGATGGTGGAAGGCGAAAAGTGGAAGGTGGGCAAATGAAGGTATTGATTTGTTGGTTTTCTGATTTCTGAGTTCCGTAGCGCAAGGCGGAAGGCGGAAAGTGGCAAATGATTTCGTTGAATGTTGAGTTTTTGATTCCCGAGTTCCGCAGCGGAAGGCAGAAAGGAGGAAGGTGGAAAGTGGTTAAACAATTCCATCGAATGTTGAGTTTCCAATTATTGAGTTCATTAGCGGAAGGTGGAAGGCGGAAAGTGGTCAAATAATTTCGTCGAATGTTGTGTTCCTGATTCCTGAGTCCTGTAGTGGAAGGCGAAAAGTGAAGAAGACATTAGGAGAATTTCGGAGTCTCCGCCTACCGCAATCCACATAGCGAAATGTGGAAGGCGGAAAGCGGAAATAGAAAAATAAAATTGTAAGTATTGGGGTTTCCCCGACTTGTTGTCCATATTTCGGAATGTAGAGGGAAAAATGCGGAAGGTGGGAAGTGAGAAAGGAAAGTAGAAATATTTAACCCTATAAATATTTTTAAGTGCGGAAAGGACTGTTGGAGGAACAATTAAGCATATGAATGAATGAATAAAGGAAGATTCATGGCCATGCCTTATACAAGAGATTTTTTTATATGCTTGTTAGCAGGTTATATGGGTATGTTACATATGGTATCAAAGCTATAGATTTCAACCCTGTCACCTTTTGGGAACATTTAGTTCCGCTGCATTATGGAGAAACTTTGTTCTAAACATAAAAGTTTTGTTTGGAATGTTTAAAACAAAGTCACATGTTTCAACCCTGTTGCCTTTTTGGGAACATCTAATTTTCGTTGAAGCACACCAAGGTGATAACTACCTTTTGCTAAATAATAACTATCTTTTGCTTGATGAGTCCTAGTTGTGTATTAAATTCATGGATTTTGATCAATGTATTCTAATGGGTGTATGATGGTTGATGAGTTGAATGATGTACTACAAGGGATGCTTGTATGGTAATTGATGCATGTATGGTTGTCTTTGGTGGACATTACATGATTGATATAGGACTAAAATAGGTTAAGGTCTTATGAATTGATGATCAGGTATGCATGAGGGTCGCTGTATTACTGATTTTAGTCGATGAATAATGGCTTCTTGAATGATTTATGAGAAGAATTATGCTTTGTGATAAGGTGAAAAGTGATATGTTGTTATGACCCTTTTGATTATCAGTTAAATGGGAATTGTTGCATATAACTTAGCTTTGCATGTTGCAAGTATTTTTGAAGATAGTTTCCCTTGTGATCTCCACTAGAAAGGTATCTGATGGCTGTATTGAAGGGGCACTAGTAATGACTTAGTGGTATTTTTTTAATATCATTGTTGAAAACTAAGTACTAATCATGTAACTGGTTAAGCATGACTTAGGTAGCCTAATTGAAGATGAACTTCAAGTATAATTATCAAATACGAAATATGTAGAATGTAGTACTAACACCTTCATTAGGCAAGCTATCCGAGGTCTTGTTAAAGAAGAGAGTATCCTTGGGACCCTGTTAAAAGTATCTTGCTAAGGAAACTTTGGAATGTATCTAATACCTTGTCGTAGGGTTCTAGATCAACGATCGATCACTGCAAGGATCGATGATAAACAAAGCCTAAGTACATGCATATGCGGAAGGTTAAGATCATGGTAGAACCATATCTACTATTGAGGAAATATTTTGCAAGTTAAAATTACGAACGAGATAAGTTGATATTCCTCATTCATATGTTTGAGGATTGTGTGGTGGAGATCTGAAGGTGTGAAGATCAAAGAGATGAAGGAATTGAGTAGGTTGAAAAGCAAGGAGGATAAAAAGGTGTTGAGTTGCGAAATTTGAAAGTAATTGTTGCAAAGAGGATTAAGATCAATGGACAAGGTTGATCATGATACCAGATCAACGGTTGACAACGATTTTGCTGGGAGAACTAGCGCGGATAAACAAAATCTTGGTGTGCACAATTTTTTTATGAAATCTACCTTATGATATTTGAGGTCCACTATCGATCTAGATTTGACGGTCCTCAATGATTCCGCAAATTCAACTTGTAGGTGAGTTAACTGCAGAGGGTGTGCGGAATTTTTAATTTCAGTCGACTTTGTTTTATTTGGGGTCTACCATTGATTGAAGTTGACAGAGATCCAACGACGGAGGATGATTTAGCTTGTTGAAATAGCCCGGAGAATAACAACAGAGGAATGACGTAGAATTCTTATGAGATCCAATTCATCGAAGGTTGAAGCCCGCTCTTCGTTGAGCGTTGGAGGGACCATTGGCTGGGTTGATTAGATTTAGTGATTCTGCTAAAATTCAGAACCTGACTAAATCATGAATCAGTCCATTTAAAAACTGTTACAGGGGAACCTGGCATCAAGCTCGGTAAATTCAGGTGAAAATGATTGATTGGATTCTTCTAATCAGTCCACACAAAGGTCACGTTTGACATAAATTGTACAATCCAATTTAAAGGATAAGATAGATAGACGATGGGAAATAATCACGAAGGGAACGAGAATGAGGAAAATATTTGGCCAAAGAGCCAAATTTACAGGTTGCTAATTAAAGAACAAGCTAAATCCTGAAGGAAGGTTTAGCACTAGACTTGCAGGATGCCCCAAAGGGATTGCTGCCATATAATTGCAGAGGACCAGAGTTGTTATGCTGCGGCTGAATTCCCAAAGAAGCCATGAAATTAGACCGACTGTTATGTGGAAAAGAGAGTTTCCTACTATGATAATTCAACTCTTCTCTTGCCAATATATTTGTATTTTAGGAATTCCATGTACATAAAACTTTGGCATAGGAATGCTGGGAATGCAAGAGATTTGATAGGTCAGATGCATATGCACTAGTAGGCATTTTAATATAAATGGAATAGTGGAAGTGAAGATGTTTTGCATACATGAAATATTTCATAATAGTAAAAATATTGAGGTTTTACATATGCAATGAACCACTACTAATAATTATTGTTCTCTACGATATTATGGTCGATGGTAATGGTTCCAGGACCAAGAGCAATAGAGGCGTGGTTGAATATGTTGGTGATATCGTTGTATGTGACCGATATCCCTGTGAAGAAAGGCTAGGACAATGGAACTAGGATCAAAAGGTTGGTGTAAGGGTTGTGTAGTACCTGGTAATAGACCAACCGATCAAGTAACATCCATAATCAATGTGATTCGTTTATGCTATGAAATACTAGCAAGATGCTGTCATCAATTAAATCCATTGCATTTATGGTAGACCATAGTAGATAATTGATGACGCCAAGAGCATGCTATGTAAGTATGAGAATTGGCAGTTCTAAAAACAATATATCTGCGATAGATGGAAATATTGATGCTATACAAATCCATGATATAAATATTGTGATTTATTACTGGTGGAATAACTGCAGGTACCCAGACCTGGTAATGGAATTGATACGAGAAGGTTATTCTGTGTATAAAGTTGAGAAAATTGTATAAGGAGGAAGGATGTACTTGGGGTACATAGCTTCCCCCCTGGCCAGCTAGGCTTCATTATGCATCACTGGGGACGCCCAGGTGTAAGATATCTGGTTAGACTTCTTTCCGCACACATTCACGCCGCGTAAGGGGACTGTCACGAGAGTGGGGGATCCATGAAAATAATAACCCTAGGTATTATGGTGTCCGAAAAGGAAGCGCCTGAGCTTGGTAAGCCGGAATTGCCAGTGAGCGCCCAAAATAGGTGTTAGGCTCTAGAACAGAACTGCCATGGAGCACCCAAGGAAGTGTTAGGTTCTGTAATATCGGTTAAATAATATATATATACAGGTTGAGGAGGCCTACATGTGAACTTGTAGTTCAGTGAGGAGATGACCCTCATGTAAATATAATCACGTCATAACTTCTGAAAGAAGAATTCATCTAAGGAGCACTTGGAACTTTGATGCCAAGGTATGTGTGGGTACATACAAGATGCATTTTGGTGACTGCATGGTAGTGATAAAAATACTTCATTGCAAATTATTTAATAGCTAAAATGATAGAATTATTGGCATTATGAGATCATTTCATGAATTGCTATGAATACAAGGAAAATAATTGCATGGGAAAAGGTAGTCATGTTTGATGGAATGCTCTATTGAAAGGACAAAAGTGTATGGAGTATGATTGTGAAATCATGATTATTGGAAGTATATTTTATTTGCATAAATAAGGTGAAAATACATGGCAATTTTAACGATGCATATACAGTAGCTGTATAGTACCACATGTTGCAATTTTGAGGATCATTGTTATTCCTGTGATGAAAGGATGGTATGCAGGGATGATTGGAAGTTTTCGATTGCAGGTAGTATGGGTAGGTCCCATAAAATAAAGACAGAACCTCCCATGTGCAAAGGCCAAACGTTATGAGAAGGATCTCATGACGGTGATATTTAATTTAGGAATAGAACATAGCTATAAATTTCGGTTTTGAAATTTTGCTATTGTAGAATTATGTTAAGATGGCATGTTATGTGTGACAACAAATGTAAGTAATAGGGGTAAGAGCTTCCCCTCGACAGAGCCAGACAATATGAGGATTGACCTCATGATAGCGAAATATAAGTTTTGTAGGAGACATAATTATAAATTCATCGTTTGATTTGATTATCCATGATATTGATTGTTTGATGTAGGAAACATGTTAGGTAAGAGATTGCAGAAAACCATGTCTTATGGTCTGCGGGAGACAAACAAAAGACAAGGACCTTATGTTTGGGAAATTTAATTTATGTATGAAATAGATCTGAAAAATTTATGATGTAAATTTTCCTTATGATGACCTCTCATGTGAACTGCATGCTTGTATGTCATGCAGGTGAGATGAGGGAAAACATGCCCTTGGGGAAAATATTGACTATTGAGCCGAAAATTCCAATAAGTATTCGGTTGTTTAGCATCTTCTTGTTGATTTTTATGTGATTATACATGCATGATGTTGCAGGTTTGAAATTGTTAATTTTAAATGAGATGCACAAACCTCCTTATGCAGGACACCCTGGTTACCAAAAGATGATAACATCCCTCAGGAAGCAAATATTTTAGCCGATATTAGAGGTAGAGTTAATTAATTATTTACCTAAATGCTTGGGGTGTCAATAGGTGAAGACTAAACATTGATATCCAACAGGTTTGTTATAAACTCTGCCCATTCTTGAGGGAAAAGGGAGGCAAAATGCTTGGATTTCATCATAGAGATACTTCCTGAAAGAGGTATTCCGACTTTGTGGAGTACCAAGGAGGGTAAATTTCTGACCAATATGTGAAGTTTACATCAAACGCTTTGAAATATTTGTCTACAGGATTAGAGACCAAGATGAAATAGATAGACAAATAGAATGAACAAGTCAAGTCATCAAGGACATGCTAAAATAAGAAGTTTGTGCATAAGGCTGGATAGGAAGAAAGCAGTACTTAGGAATTAGAGGGAGTTTCCAGAAGCTATGGAAGAAGACTAAGAACACAGTGGACAGTGTTGCAATAAGGGGGTGAGGATGTAATATCCCCAACAGACAAACATTTTATGTAATATTAATTTTATTATTTTATTGTTTAAGTTTGGCTGGCTCATGAAGTAGCCAACGGGTCCTTGAAGGACAGATGTAACCGAAAGATTTACTNACCGAAAGATTTACTTTTAATGAAATGATGAATGATGGGGACAACCATGTTAAATGAGGAAACTATGCATGTGAGAGGGGGGGGGGGAGGCTGGAAGGGTTAACCTCAGAAAGTACACCGAAAACTCCATGATGGTGCAGGGTGCACCCTAGAAAAAGGAAACACAGTGGTTGATTGGGATTCCATGGGGAATGGACCGTAGCTACAAAAGACATAGAATCAAAACTATAAAGAGGGTGCCACGAAGTATGCAAAGGGATAAAAACCTTGTGGGTGAATACTCTGCACCGGGAAGCGAATTTGCACTGAGAAACTCGATTCGACGTTGACTACTTTCACTCTTAACACACATAGTTTAGCTCGGGGGTGATTAAGGACAGAGAACATATGTGCCTAATATATGGTTAGGTGGAACGTGGTTGTTCCCCTTTCATTGCGGCTCACGTTGTAAACAGGTTTCATCACTGGGTTTGTTTTCTGCCATTCTATTGAACTCAGAATATGATGTTTATTTGTGAATATGTGTTTTCAATATCAATGAAATGATAAAGAGAAACTTTAGTTTTATTGGTAGGGATGATGTTTATGAACGGGTGACCCATACATTGTTTAAATGATTGTGCCTTACCTATGGTAAAATGGTAACTCAAAAGGGTGTATTATTGCTCTGTACGAAGTTACCTGTATGTTGTATGATTTCCTTTGACTGATGATCTCAAGGCATATCTGTGTGTGTGTGTGAATGTGTGTTGATAAAATAATAAAGAGCAACCCTAAGTTTGTTGATGGGAGCCTTGCTAATGAATTGGTACATGCTGATGCCCTATTTGGAATGACTGGGGTTGCATCGGCTACATAGTTTACTAATGGTATGATACTCCTACTCTGGTTGATGATTTGCATATGAGTCTCATCTTTCTCCAAAGAAAAGTATTCCTGATCGGTTAAGGAATGGTTATGAATGCATTTGGATGCTTAGATCATGGAGGAAGTGATGCAACTACTTTGTTCTACTTATCTGGAAACTGACTGTTGGATATAGTTTCCCTAAATGTATTATTCTTACTTGGTTGGAAGTTTATGATTGTACTTGTTGTATGGCCTCTGTGTTTATAGAATCCATGCTTCATTCTAGGGGTATGAGATTCACCCCTTGGTCACATAACCTTTCTAACTATGATATTTACTGTTCTGTGATGAGTTATTTGGTTGTATTATTGTTCCACCGCTAAGGTCCAGTTGTAAGGGACCCCTCTAGAAAGCCTAAGTGTTGAATGGGATAAACCCTACCCATCTCAGGGAAGTCCCTGTACAAAACATTCGTTCTTAGATGAAGGTAAACCATGAAGGAAAGTGTGGAAAATAGCCACTAAAACCTACGCCATAATTCATAAGCTTGAATTCACTTAAGGAAACACACAGTAAGATAGTGTAAAGATTCAAGTAGAGTTTATTGCGATTATACTCTCCTGATTTTTACATCTGCATAGGCCTTTTGGGTTCCCATGCAGTCTGTTTAAGTTCATGAAGGCTAGAAGTCGGGTTACAGAGTCATAATGCATTTGATTTAAGTGTTTCCGCACCCCAGAATCCGCCCGCAGAAGGCAGAAAGAGAAGTTGAAGCAAGGCAGAATGTTGGTTTTCCACACCTCGGAGTCCGCCTGCGGAAGACGGAGGCGAAAAGGAGCAAAAATTTCTAAGGTAAACTTTGTATGTTTCTGTACCCCGGAGTCCGCAGTGGAAGGCAGAAGGAGGAGGGGTGGAAACCAAAAAGAGAAATGAGGCCAAGTTTCGGTTTTCCACGATCCAGATTCTGTGTGCGGATGGCAGAAGGTAGAAACTAGAAGGTGAGCAAATGAAGGTATCAATTTGTTGTTTTTCTGATTTTTGAGTTCCACGACGAAAGGTAGAAAGTGGTAAATGATTCCATCGAATGTTGAGTTTTCAATTCCTGATTTCCTCAACAAAAGGAGGAAAGGTAGAAGGAGGAAGGTGGAAAGTGGTTAAACGATTCCGTCAAATGTTGAGTTTCCAATTTTTGAGTTCTGCAGTGTAAGGCAGAAAGGCGGAAAGGTGAAAGGCGGAAGGCAGAAAGTGGTTAAATAATTTAGTTGAATGTTGAGTTCCCGATTCCCGTAGTGGAAGGTGAAAAGATGGAAGGAAAAAGGATGAAAGTGAAGGAGACATAGGGAAAATTTTGGAGTCTCCGCCTACCGCAATCTGCATAGCGAAATAGGGAAGGCAGAAGGCAGAAACAAAAAAAGATAATCGTAAGTATTGGGGTTTCCACGACCCGTAGTCTGCATTTCGGAATGTAGAGGGCGGAATGCGGAAGACGAGAAGTGGGGAAGGAAAGTAGAAATATTTAATCCTAGAAATATTTTTAGGTGTGGAAAGGACTGTTGCAGGAACAATTAAGCATATGAATGAATTTATAAAGGAAGATTCATGGCCATGATTTATACAAGATAACAAATTTTTTATGCTTGTTAGCAGGTTATATGGGTATGTTACATTTGAAGTAACGACTCTTGTTGATACATTTTTTATCCCTCTTAATCATGGCCCTACTATATGGCATATCATCGAGTGTGACTTGGGAATTAGACCTGGACAGATTATAATATGGAGTCAACTATATAAATGTGGATAAATTGTGGATCGACTGATGACCTAGAGACCATCCCATGGAAACTGGATCACACCAAAATTTGGAAGACACGACTTTAATATATTATATTCAAATCATGTGGAGGTACCCCCTACTAGCAACATTATTGATTGAAGCATGTATCCCATCATAGATCCTACTGATCGATGAAAATTTTGTATAAGAAGTCAGACTATCCTGGTATAAAAATCCTCAACCAGAGGTAAGTGAGGAAACTTAGCTCAAAAAAAGTAAGTTTATCCATAGTTGCTCATTCATCTCTAGTACATAATAAAACACAAAATAGAAAAATAAATTTTGCTAAGAGGACATATCATCACCCAATCCATACCCTTATTTATGAGGGAGATGAATATCCCCAGAAACATTGGCTTATCTACTAAACCATTTGGAAAGATAACCTTATTGACGACGAGAATCAAGAGATTCAACAGTTTGCAGGTGGTATTCAGAAAA
Source organism: Pseudotsuga menziesii (assembly GCA_001517045.1). Classification (NCBI taxonomy): domain Eukaryota; kingdom Viridiplantae; phylum Streptophyta; class Pinopsida; order Pinales; family Pinaceae; genus Pseudotsuga; species Pseudotsuga menziesii. Next base: position 95,872 of record LPNX011091348.1, on the reverse strand, counting down.
GAGCACTGACATGGTACATGAACTTTATTAAAGATGGAGAAAAAAGAAACAAGAGATTAGATAAAATTGTCTAGACTTCTTCAAAATGCGCGATAACAGGAATCTGGCTGACCACAAACTAAAAGAAATTACTCAAATATTAGGCGAGTTGGTGCATGAATATGATAGAATATTTAAATAATTGCTCAGCCAAATTCCATTCAAGATGGATCAATTATTCATGATCCAGTTCTTTGTTGCAGGTCTACAACCAAGAATTAAAACACCCTTGCTCATGCTCGAATTTACAACAGATGACGACGTTCTAAATAAACCTTTAATATTTGAGTAAAACACAAACTTCTCAATCGGTCTTGCCAAAAGACAACTTGAAGAAAAGCAATAAATAATATAGCAGTCACTTCAATAACTTGCTTTAAGGCACAACAACTTTTGGTGCACAACATTCTCATCCGAAGGTCATACTAAAGACAACTGTTGGCATGACAATAGATAGAAATTTCAAGATGAAAAAGAACATTCCACAAAGAAAGAAGACCTTTACTAGAGGAAACAATATTAGTACAAAAAGAATCAATACTCTTTCTTGAAGAAAGATGACCAAAAAACTTTCAAATTACTCAAACAAGCTACTATTGTGACATATGATAAAGGTTTGAGCCTCATTTGACAACTGAGTTCCCTTATAATGTAGATAGTGTTAAACCCAAATGGTGTGGCATCTGTCGAAATACACAACACACCACTGCGGAGTGCATGAAGAATCTCAGAAAGATGAATTATCAGACAATCAATCAAGCACAAACTGCCAAGTAGCATAATCAAAGAGGTCAATACCCCACACAGAACAACCAACACAATAATGGATATAATCGATGAAGTAGATACAAAAAACATGCAATATATAATAATAATCGAGGATCCCGCTCTTTCGATCAAGGAAAACCTCATTGTTATATCTGCTTTAGTGAAGAACACTTGTGTCTTGATTGTCCCTAGAAAGACAATACAAACCTCAAATTTTGTACAAAATGTGGGGTGGAGGAGCTTAGTTTAGAAGAATTCCCCATCATGCTCGAGAATCTCAATAATAAAAAGAATATTAATCCTTTGTATGGTGTCCCTAAGCATGACGTGTTAAATCATGAAAAAAACTTGTAAATCATTACAAGGCACAACATGAGAATTGGAGATGACAATCCTTAAATTACTAAGATTCAATGTAAGGAAGATAAATATCCAAATATACACAAGCAAAGACAAAAAATTGTTGGTGTACTTTCGGTCGACCTAGGTTCATATTCCTCGTTTGTCAACAAAGCCCAAGATATCAACCGAACATAGTAGGACTCCATCGGCAACACCTGCGATGCATATGAAGTCTCACCCGAGATATCTATTGGGAACTACCAGAACCATGTTTCTGCAGTTATGTCAAGGATTTCTTCCTTACAACAAGACCAATTCACTTAACTGAAATCAGAATTAAAACTTTGTTCTTATCTATTCATTCACGATAACTATCCATTGATTTGTCGACATAAATAACAACATTAATCATCAATCATTAACACATATTCAAGATGCGACACAAATATAAGTTCATTTACGATTAAGCATGTGCGACATATTCAAATAAGCTCATCTATATCTATTAGGCATTCGACACAAAACACACATTAAACACACAATGAGAAGATGTAATGTGGAAACCCATTTGGGAAAAACCACAAACGTTCTCTTCATCTGACATGAGAAATAGGTTAGCACCTTTGGTCTGCACACTCAGCTTGCATATCCTTATTTAGATATTCTTTACAATTCATACACATTTCTCTCATCTCATGCTCTCTGGTTTTGGTCTATGTATTTATTCTCTTCTTATCCGAATCGTTGATCTGCACACAGCCTGGATCAAGCCTATTCCTCTCTTCGCCTGGCTATCCTTGATTAATCCGCACACAACTTGGGTTCGTTCTTTTATAAGCTTTTACAATTCTTGATCCAACCTTCAACTGACTCATAACTGTTAGTTGATAGGTTTCCTTTCTATTTCAATACATTCAGTTACATCGAAAAATAGGCACTATCATCCAAAAAATACAATCAAGGTTTATTACTAAAAACAAGCTTTTAGTCTAACTAACTCTTTCCAAAATTAGTAAAACTCTGTTTTTCGACTGCTTTATTCTTCAAAATTAGTCTAACTAACTCTATTTTTTGGCCATCAAAGTATTGAATCTTTGGTCGAAGTCCTAAACATAATTTGTAGGTAACTGTTTAATTTATTTCAATTCTGTAATGCACCGCGACTCAGATTTTGGTTTCTTAAACTCATCTATCAATCATGTCTGTATCTGATCCAATGTCTTCTGAGCAATTCCTGCAGGAAATATAGAGAATTTCATGTACTAGTCGAGTGCATGAACTTTGAGGGTCGTGATCATATGATCCTTATTCATGGCTTCATCTTGGACTTATCGTATGATTCATACGGCTTCGCACAGAAACCAGTGTTGCGTAGGGTCTTCCAACCCATTTTCATTAAAAATTGGAAACTTTATATTGTTCCTAGCCATTTTGTTTACTCTTGGTACTGTTGAATTAAAAATTCTGCTAGTGGGAGTTCCCTGACTACTAGTTCCACTATTACTGTTAGTCGGATTAGAAAAACCATTGGTGATGTGTTTCTCGATCTTACCTCAGGTGATGCGTTTCTTGATATTAATTTGGGTGATGTGCGTGGGGTCACAGGTATGTCGTAATATTGACCTAGATATGGTGCTCCTTCTTCTTTGGCTTCCTCAGATATCAATTGGTACTCCTCTTCTTCGTCGCAAGATCCTCCATCAAGGTGTGGTGCCAATTCGTAGTCCTCTCCTCTGGTCGCACTGCAACTTCCTCCTCTTATCGCAGTCCTTCTTCTCTTTGTCGAACGAAATCTTTTTCCACTCCTTAGGTGTCAAATTTCTAGTTCAATCTCACTATTACCAGAAAACATCTCAGTTTATCTCCACCCATTCTGCTCACAATATTTCTTGCGGCATATCCCAGGTCTCTGCGCACAACTTTTTACTCATCGGACTCCATTCTCATAATCCCTTTTTCACACACCAACATCTTAATCCTGAATTTTAAAGATTTCAGATATTTCCCTCGTGGTCTTTGCGAAAAATTCTCTTTCTGTTTCACTATATGATTTTATTGTGTCGACTGCAATTTCCATGATATATCCTCCCAAAATACTATCAACCCAGAAATCAACATCCCTAGATATAGGATTACTAGTTCTTTTCAACCGCTAGATCAACTCAGGGCTCCACTATGTTAGCTCTCCTCCTTGAAAATCTTTCTTCTGGGTTGCTAGCTTCGACAACCACTCATGCAATACAATGTGAAATTTACTAAAGAAAATTTCATTAATGTTTGTGTAAAGGTATCATTCTAACCACTTAGTCAGGGTCCACTGTGATCCTTCACTTTCTTCTCGTGCAAACTCTAGTGCCTTATAATCAACCCAATTTTGAATTTTTAGATTCGTCGGATGCTAAAACATATCCCCACCAGAATGATTCATGGTCTTGGAAACAAAACCATTTGTTGGCATACTTTCGGTCGACCCAGGTTCAAATTTCTCATTCGTCAACAAATCCCAAGATATCGGCCCGACAAAGTAGGACCCATCAGCAACACCTACGACACAGATGAAGTCTCACCCGAGATATCTATTGGGAACTTCCATAACTAGGTTTCTGTAGTTATGTCGAGGATTTATTCCTTACAACAAGACCAATTCACTCGACTAAAACCAAAATTAAACCTTTGTTCTTATTTATTTATTCATGATAAATATCCATTGATCCATCGACATAAATAACAACATTAGTAATGAAGCATTATCACATATTCAAGATGCGACACAGATATAAGTTCATTCATCATTAAGCATGTGCGACACATTCATATAAGCTCATTTATATCAATTAGGCATTCGACACAAAACACACATTAAACACACAGAGACAAGATGTAACGTGGAAACCCATCTAGGAAAAACCACAAAGATGCTCTTCATTTGGCATGAGACATAGGTTAGCACCTTTTGTTTGTGCACTCATCTTGCAGACTCTTCTTTATATATTCTTTACAATTCGCACATGTTTCTCTCATATCATGCTATCTAGTTTTGATCTATGTATTTCTTCTCTTCTTCTTGGAATCGTTGATCTGCACAGAGCCTGGATCAAGCCTATTCCTCTCTTCGACTGGCCATCCTTGATCAACCTGCACATAACTTGGGTTCATGCTTTTATAATATTTTAAAAATATTGATCCAACTGTTAACTTACTCACAAATTTCAGTTGATAGGATGTCTTTCTATTTCAATACATTTAGTTACATCTAGAAAAAGGCAATATCGGCCCAAAAATACAATCAAGCTTTATTACTAAAAGCAAGATTTTAGTCAAACTAACTCTTTGTTGGAGGAGCTAGTCGGCTTAGCCAACTAGACTCATTAGTCTACTAATTGTTGATTAGGTCGACCTCATAAGTTGTGTCGGTTGGTTGAACAGACAGGTAGTTATTATAACTATTTTGTAAATTCATCTATAGGTTGTTGATCCAGATAGATACTTGGTTCGATTTATTGTATGAACCCACATGTGTATTGAGTAATATAATCTATTATTCTGTCTACCATTCTTGTCTCTTACATCTGATATGTTTATATGATTATTTATGTGTATTACCGGTAACCTTGCAATCTGATTGATTACAACATTGGTTTTGTTTCCAGTTATGTATACAGATGAAATGACCATGACTAGATGATATAAGAGAAGGAGATTAAGAACTGGTGGGAACATAAGATTGCAAATTATTTGCAGAATTATGCTAGAAGAAACATACTAACTATTGTGCAAGCCAAGGAGAAGTTCTTCTTTGAGACACATGAGAACAAGAAAAGAGGAGGAAAAGAAGGGGATTAGAGAGTAGGCTACTGTGCTCAAGAGGAGAATGAAGACCAAAGAGACAAAACAAGAAGAGAATCTGCAAGATTTGGGTCATGTCCGACAGGAAGAAGGCATTGATGAAGGAGTGTCACCGATGGAATAAGATTTGAGGATAGAGCATGGTGAAGCTCTCCAAATTGATATACTGCAAATAATTATACCTCATTCTCTGATAAATTCTAACCCGAATGCTTGAGTCCATGATATTGTTCAAGAAGAGTTGGGACTATGAGCTTGTGAGTTAGGTGTATGGAGTCGACTAGACCCTGAAGGAAACAATGTTTACCTTCTAGTAATTCAACGACAATAGGAAGGAAACTGGGTCACATTTCAACCCATCTCATCCAACCGAAGTATTCATCTACTCTACCCGAAACATGAACGAGCAATTACTAATCCAATGGTTTGTTGCAGGACTTCTACAAGAGATCCAGATGCATATTAGACTGGACACATTTAATGCCTATGAAGATGCACTTACTAAGGCATTGCAAGTAGAAATGGATGAGGACTATCCAGTGCGCCCTGTTGATAGTTGTATTGAAGAACAACTAGAGATAATGAAAAAATTGTTATGAGATCTAAACCTCAAGGGCCAATACGTCTGATGTATAAAATGCTCAACGACTGGACACACCAAAGATAATTTATGACAAGAAGATCGTCGACAAGATGTGCGCTTCGTTCATTCAAAATGATTTTGCGACATCTTCTAGGCGCACAGTTTTCATACAAAAAAAGATTGTCCATACAACATGAAGAATGAAAAATCTTCCTGGTGCGCAATATGTGAGATCAAAATCCACAGAACAACTGACTGCCACTTAAATTTGAAGAACCGACAGAATTTCCATGTGTCCTACCAAAAAAATGCTGTTGCATAGAATAATAATGATAATAATCCAAGAAACAACAACGGCCAGAACGAATGGAACAGTCAAAGATATGAAGGCCGAAGGTATGAGCACCGATACGATAACAATGGTCATGGAGGTTATTCATGTCAAGGCCGATTCTTTGGAAATCGGGGAAATAGACCACGATGACCGATCCAGTGTTATACATGCTTAAACGAAGGGCATCGACACGTTGACTGTCCATATAAAGACCGAACCAGCCTTAAGTTTTGTACTAGATGTGGTGTGGGCAATCACTCTTTAGAGGATTGTCCCACCATGCTAGAAAAAATCAATAAAAAGAAGAACGTTAATGTCTTGTCGTCTGTACAAAAATGTGATGTTATTCACACTAAGAACTTGCAAATTGTTACTATACAAGGTACTAAAATTGACAATGGCAATCCTAGAATAAGAAAGATAAAGAATAAAGATGACTATCCTAACCCTGTCATACAAAAGAAGTATATAATGATGTGTCAAGCATTTTTAAAGAACTAGCTTTACAAGAAGAAAATGATGATACCCGACAAAATATATCTCAAGAATTAATTAATTTAATACACAATGATAATTCTGTCGCACAATTTATTTATTTGTTGTACAATATCAAAAATAAATCTGGCACTGACAAACAAGCTAAAATTATTTGCAGTTTAAACCAAAAAGATAAAAGTGACGCCAACCCTCTTGCTGACCTAGAAATTGAAGGTTACCATGTCCGACAAGTTGTCCTCGACTTCGGATCACAAGTAAACATCATGACTAGAGATACATGGGAACAATTAGGCAAACCCCGATTAAGCGAATCCGTCATATATTTGAAATTAGCCTATTAGAGACTAATTAAACCCATAAGTGTATGGATGAACATCGACACAACTATAACGGGTATCACCACAAAAGTTGATTTTGAAATTATTAACCCTAAGGAAGGATCCAATTCCTTCCTAGCTCTAATACGTCGACCATGGGGTCGAAAAATGAAAGCATCCATCTCACCTAATAAAGAAATAATAAAGTTGAAAGGAAATGGACAAAAAGTAATTGTTCCTATTCATCCCTCACAAGGTGAACCGTGGACAGAGCCTATAGATGAAGAAGTCGATGTCTGAAAACTATACAAAATACAGCACAATGAGGACTACACAGAGACAAATATATGTGGAGAACTTCATTTAGGGAACCCAGACTCGGTTGGTTATAAATCAGATGCAGAATTATATGACTGGGAGATGGAAAAATACGAACTACAAGCAAGGAAGTGTTGGACCATTCAGGCTGTTCCGAAAAGATGAACACGACAATGTTTTTCTGTGTCCATAATACCAAAAATATTTGAAAGAAAATTTAGGGAATACCCTTCCTTAGCACCAATCAAAATAGAAAACAAACCGTCACTCAGGTATAAAGAGCGGGATTCACCAGTCCTTCATGTTGAACAAGTATCCAAAAACATAGGTGAACATGGCTGACTTCAAATTATAGTTGAAACATTTACGGGACAAGCTGCTCGATGGTGGGATACTCACCAGTCGAGACTGCAATCGTGGTCGACAACTTCAATGTACTTGGTCGAAATATTTGGGGGAAAGAAGCTAACAAACTAGGCTCAAATACCAGTCTTTACACAAGGGCAGGACCCTGCAAAACACATAAATACATGTGAAAAATAGTGGAAAAGACTTCAGTATAAATATGAACAACTATGGCCATGCCTATTTCCATAAACACTAGATGATCTACCAAATAAGTGGTACAAGATGGAGGAATCACGAGGTGAAACGTTCTTATGGAATGAACTCAAAGAAAATTTCATCAATGAATTTAAGTTTATACCTGAATATGACCAGCTAGTCAAAGCTACAAAACAAATAAAAAAATTTCTAAAACTGACTGCTAGTAATAGTTCGACACAAACTCACAGCCAACCGAACGGTTCTTGTCATCATATTCGGTCAAATAAAATACCACAGTTGACAAGAATTCGATTAGAAACCGAATGTACAAATGGAAAGAGCTTTCAATGGAAATCCGACCATCCGAAAATGATGAAACAAATTAGCACAATATTCAAGGTCGAATCAACTGAAAAAGAAGAACCTAAATGGATGACAACAGAAGACTTCCCAACATCATTTTCACAATTCAAGGAGGGAAGTCGACAAATCAATGAAAGAAAGGTTCCATAATGGATGGACGCAAAGGTTAAAACAAAATAAGTTGAAATCTCTAACGATGATAGAACAAAAATGGCAAGAATAAGAGATTATTGGAATGCGGAGTAAACAAAAGAAATAGTTAACCTACTAAAGGAATTTCAAGATGTCTTCACTCGGGATTATAAGGATCTTAAAGGGTTAGTTCAAGGAATGGGTTAAATGAAGATTGACATAAAACCCGATGCAAGACCAATAAAGAAACAACCGTACAAGATTTCTCATAAATATAAAGAGATAGTGAAGAAAGATATTGACAACATGCTAGTGGCCAGAATTATCTACCCTATCGACTAGGCGGAATGGGCAACCCCAATGGTTGTAAAACCAAAGAAGCATGACCCGACAAGATTGAGAATATGCGTAGATTTCCAAGAACTAAAGAAAGTCACTCTAACATACCCATTTCTGACTCCTTTTGCAGATGAAATTCTCAATGAAGTTGCAGGACACGAGTGCTACTGATTTACACATGGTTTCTTAGGATATAATCAAGTACAGATTGTCAAAGAGGATCAAAAGAAAACAACATTCATGTGTGAATTTGGCTTATTTTCTTACAAAGTCATGCCTTTTGGTCTGAAAAATGCACCAGTCATATTTTCAAGAATAGTAGTTAAACCATTCCATGAATACATCTACAAAACAATGGCTATGTATTTCGACGACTGAACAATTTACTCGATGTTAAAATATCACTGCAAATGGCTAAGGCTAATGCTAGAAAGATGCCGACAAATTGAGCTATCACTTAATATAAAGAAATATATTTTTGTAACCCCTATAGGAATCCTACTAGGACATATTGTATGCAAATAGGGTATTAAGGATAATTTAGCAAAAATCAAAATCATTCTCGACTTGAAACCCCAAGTTAACCCAAAAAAGCCAGAGTTTTATTGAGGCATACATACTACTATAGGAAATTTATTCATCATTATTCAGACATGACAAATCCTTTATAAGAGCTACTAAAAGAAGATCGGGAATATGAACGGACAGAAGAATGCGATGCATCATTCGACACTTTAAAGAAAAAACTAGTCGAAGCACCTATTCTTCGATTCCCAAATTGGTCAGTAATATTTCATGTACACATCGATGCATCCTGTATAACAATCGGTGCAATACTGATGCAACCAGGAGATGACAAAATGAATTATCCAATTGTGTGCAATAACAAAAAATTGAACAAAGTTGAATGTAATTACTCCACAACAAAAAGGGAAGCACTAGGAATGGTCTTCGCACTTCAAAAATATCGACACTATTTGCTAGCTAACCCTTTTGTGCTTTACACCGATCACCAAATTTTAAAATATTAAGTAAATAATCCTTTACATCATGGAAGAATCTGTCATTAGTTACTGCTATTCCAAGAATTTGAGTTTGAAGTTGTAGTTCGACCGGGAAAATTAAATGTCAGACCTGACCACTTTTCGAGAATCGACACAGGGGAGGAGCCAACTGGAGTCGAAGATGACCTACTAGACGTGCATCTATTCAGAGTAGAATATGTACCTTCCAATCTAGAAGAGATAACACAATTCTTAGAAAATGGAAAAGCACCAGAAGGAATGAGTGACAATAAGAAAAAAAATTAGCAATGAAAGCTCCACCATATAGCATAATAAACAGGTTCCTCTATAAACTTGGCCTAGATGAGGTACTTCGTCGATGCGTTCTAGAGCATGAAAGAGAAAGTATAATGCATGAAGCACACTATGGCCCAACTGGAGGACATTTTCATTCTGAGACGATTGCTAAAAAAATCCAATAGTCGGGATTATGGTGGCCAACATTATACCGAGATTGTCGAAAATTTGTTAGTAAATGTGACTGCTGCTAACGATTATGTCAACTTCTTATAAGCACTGAGATTCCATTAATATCGATAAACCCAAGTTTAACTTTTGAAATTTGGGCTATTGACTTTATAGGACCATTTCCAATACCTGCTAGAAGGTCTGGAGCTCGCTATATTATAACAACAGTCAAATACGCTACTAAGTGGGCAGAGGCAGAACCTGTCGAAACCTATTCTAGTGAAGTAGCCGCAAAATTTATATACGAAAATATTATTACCATATTTGGTTGTCCATTAACCTTAATCAATGATCAGGTGTCACTCTTTATTAATAAAACTATTGCAACTTTAACATACAAGTTTAAAATTGAACATAGAAGGAGCACAACCTACCATCCTCAGTCCAATGGTGCAATTGAAGCATTCAACAAAACTTTGACAAGAGGCTTAACCAAAATATGCAATACATACAAAGATGATTGGGATGAGAAAATTCCTGCTGTCCTATGGGCATACATAAATACGTACAAACGATCAACAGACCAGACACCGTTCCCACTTGTTTATGGCCAGGAAGTAGTTGTCCCTCTACACTTTTGACAACAAACACCAATAATTGCCGACATATTGCACATTGATGTAAAAGAGGCTAAGAAAGAGAGACTAATGCAACTAGATAAATTAGAGGACCATCGACTGATCGCAATACAACACTAAGAGATCCAAAAGAAATAAGAAAAATCTTGGCATGATTGAAACATTAAAAACAAGGCAGTCAACACAAGGAGATAACCAAACCAAAGGCTTCGAATCGTTCCCACACAGAGAAGAATCTATCCTCGAGTTGTTTGAAATGGTTAAATCCTATGGATATGAGGCCTCCACTGGCACACATTTTTTTCTTAGATCTAGAAGATCTTCGATGAGGATATATTGAGGACATAATTTTTTTTTAAAAGGACCGATTTCTAACTAGCTGCTTAAGGACACTTAAACAGGGTAGGTAATGTTTCGAGATAAGACTGTTGTAAAATATAAAAGATGAGAGAGAACAATTGTTGACATACAAACATGCAGATCAAGAATTACTCTTTCCACCAAACTTTAGATTAACTTTTACAAATAAAATTGTCAAAACTACGTCCAAAGTGTTAGGGGTATGCAACAAATCCAAGAGATAATATTAATTAACAAATCAATATTTGGGACTGATAATCAATTATCAGTAGCATACAAGATAATGTACACCAAATAAACATATTCACTTGATACACATTACATATGTCAATTCAAATAAAAAAAAATCAACACAAGAACCAACATATTCATACAAGGTATCTAATAATCAACAAGCCAAATAGATTAGAAGATGAGCTGAAATTCATTAAAAACATTCAATGAATAACCATAGAACATAATATGAAACGACTGCAATATTATTAATCTGCAAAAAATTACAAAGTAGTAAAACCACAAACTTTCCTGTTATGTTTCAGGTAGTTCTGTCTCCTATGTAGATCTTAAGCTTTGTCTCTGCCAGTCCCCCAAGTACTTGGGCAATTTTTCCCTTAAATAATATTACAAATTTTACAATAAAAGAAAATTCCCAAAAGATGGGATTACAAAATCAAACAGTTTTAAGATTGGCCAAGGGTGGAACGCCACTTGGATTATAGGTTCGTAATTTCATTAATCTCCTGAAAATGGGCATGCCTCAAGTGGTTTTCTGTTTTACAATTTTGGGAGGAAATCTCCCTCTTTTTCATTTTCTTCCACTCTTTCACGAACACCTGTATTTGAGCTATAGAAGCATGAGGGATCTTGATCCATCTCTCAATCTCTTGCATCGTGAGCTAATTTACTTACTGGATCAGTTCCTTGGCAGGATCAAAATGTCATTCCACCAATTCCAGTTGGAGCTTAGATGAAGGCACATGACTAATAGAATCCAAGTTTCATGGTTTCCGAAAATCGGGGATCAAAAAATTGGGAAATGAACATTTAGACAGGAATGCATGTGGGGTTTCTGATTTCCGATATGGGAAAGGAAAAGTCGAAAGTTGAAAAGGTAAAAAAATTCATACATTAAAAACGATGTTACCGAGATCCGAGATCTGAATGTTGAAAATTGGAAATCGGTAGCAAACCAAACAACTTTAATAAAATCAGAGTTTCTGGTTTTTGTCACTCAGAAATTGGAACAAGGACTATTCTTTATTTGAAAATATAAGGTTTTCGAGATCCAAATGTTGGAAATTGAAAATAAAAAAATAGACTTCAACTTACCTCCAAAAAGGGATTTCGCTTTCTGAATTCAGAAAGCGGGGATCAGAAAATCTGAAAAATAGTTTGGAAACACGTAGAAAAAAGGTCCCGAAGGAAAAAAAAAAGATCCAGAAAAACAAGGTCTACCGAAGGAATTTATTCGATCCAAACAAAATACTTACAACTTGATACCTTCCCTAAGTGAGATATGGTTAGAAAAACTAGTCAACGGGGGCCCTCATTTTGATGACTCAAAATGGGGATCTGTTCCAGGAAGCAACAAATGGTGACTTGCTAGGGAGAAGCAGTTATCTCTGGTTACCTCTACATGAAATTTCAAAGAAAACATGTTAGTATAAAGATGTCGAGTTCAACAATAAACTCAAATGAGAAACAACCAAATCTAGTAGAGAGAAATACATAATTGATATCATACACATCCATAATCATTGATATTAATACTCAACAAATGAGAAAGCTGTAAAGAATGCTAAAACATCCTTGCAAACAGATATCAGTGATAAGCAGTTAAAGATAGGATTCCATGAAAACCCTAGGTTTATGTCATGACCTTCAAATGAAGAATCACCTGGGTTATAGGTTTTATCATGAATATTTACAATGAATTCTTTTTCTTGTTCTATTTTTTTTTAATCAAGACCAACTCAGTTGTGTATAGAAAACTGTCCTGTTAGGGAACAATGCCATACACAGATTTTACCTGGAAACTAAACAAGCTAGCTATGTCAAGAGACTCCCTGTATTTTGGTTTTTTACACCAAAGGAAATTACAATGGCTTGGTAACCACCTATTAGTAATTTCAGTCCAAGCAACATCCATGAAGACGGTCAGGATGACTTGTAATAAGAATTCCTGTCATTGAGCAAAAAGAGTTGAATCTTTTGTAATCAAGAAGAATGATTTGGGATGCAAACTGCAATCCATTACCCTGGATTGGGAACCAACTGATGGTAATGTCATTCACAAATTATGAACATGATAGGATGGCTTGTGATAAGACCCCCTATCTTGCAACTTACAATTATTGAGGTATTTGATTATTTTGGTCCCAAGTGACAAGAGCGAGATTAGAAAAAACCTGAAGGTTAGAGAAAGCATTATAGATGTACTGCTATAATCACCATAATATTAAGCAGGAAAACAAAAGTGTTCTCAACGACTTCCACATTATTATGAGGTCAGTAAAGATAATGATCATTAGAAATGTGTATTTCAGTATAGAAAAAGGCCAACAATAGATATTGAATTTCTTTCCCATAAGGATATTAGTCCAAACCAAACCCACGTAAGAGTTCCTGACATATTCATATCAGAATTCTTAGTAAAGGATTTTAGGGATCAACCACTTTACCAACCGACACTAGTTGATGTCAGCATATCAAGTCCTATAAAATAAAGAAAAATAGAACAAACCAAACCAATCAAAACCAACCACACCAATCACAACCACACATTATGTACAGGTAAGTAAAACTTGACTCAAGAAAAATATTTCTTTAGGACGTGGACATTTGTTGGAAAGGTGTCAGTGACACCTTAAAACGTTTGCAAGATGACAATAATGAATGGCCCTAACCAGAGATGTTGAAACTTTGTATAGTCTCGTTTGTCCTTATGGGGCTTCTCCCACTTGAGTACCAAATCCACAATCTCGAAGTGGTGATTTGTGGATGACTTATCATCAAACCATCTCTTGACCAATTGTTGATGATGATACAACTTGTTCCTAGACTTCTCCTTTTCCTCTTCTAACTTAATAAGGGTATCGATTCTTTCTTGCAAGGAGGAAGAGTCGGTGTCTTTTGAACAAGACCGAGAAATGTGTAAAGATGGGAGTAGAAGGTTTGGTGGAAAGACAAATTCTTTTCCGTAGACCAAACAATAGGGAGAATTACCAATGGCAACCTTCGGAGTTATCATGTCTTTCCACAAAGCATTAAAGAGCTTAACATGCCAATCCTTGTGGTTGTTAGCCACAATCTTCTTAAGAATATTGATCAAATTGTTATTAGAGGAATCTGGTAGGACATTACCCCGTGGGTAATAATTAGTAGAATATTTTACTTTTATCCCCTTTTCAAGGGCATATTGAGTAAGATCAATTGAGTTAAAATAAGAGGTGTTGCCGAAAACCAAAGAATCAGGTACTCCAAACCTGGTAAGGATATTACTCTCTAAGAAAGATGTGACTGAGTTGATGTTGGAAACCTTTAATGGGATTGCTTCCACCCAACGGGTAAAATAGTCTATTGAAGTCAGAATATACTTGTGCTACAACGAGGAAGGAGGAGCGATAAGACCAACAAAATCCAGTCCCCACTGCTGAAATGGGTGCTAGACAATGACAGGTTGGAGAGGAAAGGCTGACTTCTTTAATTTTCCAGCACATTTTTGGCATGGCTCACATTTTATAACAAGGTTATAAGCATATTTAAACAATGTAGGCCAATAATAGCCTGCTCTTAATACCTTGTGGGTTGTGGTTTATCCAGAGTAATGCCCACCTGCAGGCTCTGCATGCACATCAACCAAAAGTTTATCAACTTCTAGTTTTTCAAGGCACCTGAGAAAGACACCATCATAATTCTTACGAAACAATACATTATCAACAAACAGGTAAGGTGTTTCCTTAAGTCTCAGATTCCTACGCGTTTTGAAGTCGAGGGTTGGAGGGGCATACCCATGAGTGAGATAAAATTTAATGTCATCATACCATTTGGATGACAGAGCAGTAATGACATCAATAATGTCAGCTGGCATATCTTTCTCATGAATTCATTATCTTTCTTTATCTGGAACATTCGATTGGGATGCCAACAAGAATAAAGCCTACCCTTTTACCATTTTGGTAGGTTTTGTCTCCAAGTCGTATTCCTGGAGCACAGTCATCCAATGCACTCATTTTTCTCCCAAAATACTGGCATTAATTAGCCCAAAAGGCATCCTCCTGTAGGCAAAAGTGCCCCAGGGTGTCCTGAAGGAAGTTTCCAGTTGGTCAGAGTTCATTACTAGAACTTGGTTATACCCTGAAAAACCATCAAGGAGAGAGAACATATCTGCCCCCGATACTATTTGTAAGATTTGCTCCATTGATGGAACTGGGTAGTTATCCTTTTCGGATGCCCTGTTGAGATTCCTGAAATCCACACATAATCTTATTTCCCCGTTTTTCTTGTGAACAAGAACTAAATTAGAAATCCATTGTGTATGTCTGACAGGAAAAATAATTCTAGCTTTCAGAACCTTGTCAAGTTCTTTCTTTATGGATGGCTCTAGACTTGGATGCATTTTCCTTAATTTTTGTCGATAAGCCTTAATATCAAGCTTTAGCAATATATTGTGATGGATGATGGACGGATCAAAAGTCTTAAGGTCGTCATAGGTCCATGCAAAAACATCTTTGCATTCTTTACACAACTTAACCAAATCCCTCTCCTCTCCGGGAGAACAAGTAAGGCCTATATTGATAAGCTGAGGATTGTCTTCAGTAGCTAGATTGACAGTCTTGTGATTGGGAGTAGAACTCTGTGTTTTGAAGTTAGGATTACCTTTAAATTTGTCTTGCAAATCATAAATCCTCTCTAGGTTCAGAACTGACTTAGGAATTAGATTGGAAGGAAAAATATTATCGGACAAGGACTTTTCGTGCTCAACCTCATCTATAGCGAAGTCTTTAAAAGTATCTTGTGTTGTGAGGAAATCTAGGATTTGAACATCATCATCAAATCTATTCCAATCGATAACGTTGTTTGGTATGGAAGGCCTATACATGAGTTCTATGGAAATTTTTTTAGGAGAGAGACCTTCCGGTGGGATGAGTTCGGATGCAGTATTTTCCAATAGGTCATCATAAAAATTTTACGATCTGGGGACATACTTAATATTAAAAGCCTGGAAAGAATTAGTCATATCCCTTACTAATTTTTGATAGATGAAAAGATGAGTATCTAAGCAATGGATATGGTTCCTTGCCTGTTTAACTGTGATCTCTTAGTCACCATAGCACTGAATAATATCAGCTCCCAGGTCAATTTCTTTCTTCAGTCCTTGTACTAAGGCTTCGTATTCCGCTATATTATTGGTGCGCTAGAACTCTAATCCACAGGAAATCATCCATTTGGTACCTTTCGGGTCTATCAGCACACAACCAGCACCAACACCATCTTTGGACCTGGATCCATAAAAAAAAACGTCCATGAGGATAAATCTAATCTAAAATTTGTATTAACATTCTACACATTATGTACAATCTCACCAACAAATGGAATAACCTTACAGTTATCGATTTTCGACACTTTCTCGACATCCTGATTCAAAGAAATATCAGCAGGCAGATCACCAAAGTAAGAGTCAAAGGTATAATGTTCAACAACTAAATTTAAAAAAACTGTTGGTTCGGCTAGATCATTAAGATATGTGACCATCTGTTTCATAAGAGGCCCCCTATTGATCTTAATTTTATTGGGCCTCCCATTGTATGGCAGCCATAAGTGAGACCATTCTATGGCAAAATATCCCTTCAATTTTTCAGACCAGTCTCTGCCTAACCACATACCATAATTTTCTGGTACATTAGCCACAACAATGTCTATTGTTTGATGTATTATGGGATCAAATATAATGTTAAAAGAACATTTTTTAACGCACCCAAGACTTTTACTCTGGATCTATCTAGCTGTACTATCTGTGTAGGGAAAGAATCCCACATGACATTTAACTTTCTGCATACCGATACAAGCATAACATTCGAAGATGCTGTTGAGTCAATCATACAGTTATGGACATTTCTATTGAAAATATCAAAAGTCAACAAGCAAGGTGGAACCTTCTTAGTAATAGATTTTTGGGACTCAAAATTGTACAAACCTCTAAGTTATGGTTTCAAGCTTCTCTTGACCTATTAAATACCATATTTTTTGGCAAACCCTCTCTGATAGATGGTATCTTGAGAAGTTCAAACTGAGAGATGTTAGATTTATCCCTTTTTAGATCATCTATAAGATTGTATTCAAACTCATGGATTACCTTTTCTTTTATCGGGGTTGTCTTACCTGTTATCTGAGTGAACGTCATTGGTGGAGTGCCTTGTGGTGGTAAGCCTTTGCTCCTTGTATTGTAAGAATGCTGCAGATCAAAAATAGTTTATGTATCTTCCTCCTGTTCTTCTTTGACCATAGGAAACTATGAAAAACAATTAATAGTATTGACAAATGGATCGTGTTGATCATTGGGAGGCATAGTTTTTGCAATTTCCTGTCTAACATCATTTTGTGCATTTGGAGGGGTAGAGGTTAGGAATTTGAAAATAGAGTATATCTCATCGGAAGCAAGTGTTTCCCCAGGGTTTGGAGGTGGTTGATTTAAAGGAGGTTGATAAGGTCTCCTAGGTGGTGGCCTTACTTGACCTCTGTTATTTCCTTGGTTATCGGCATTTTCCCTCTTGAGATTGACCATATCATTGGAAATCCTTGGCAACAATTTCTTCATGTTGTCCATTTCATAATGGTCTTTATGTAACGTCGTGGGCTTAGGAACATGCTCTTGCTTTCTCCTAGAAGTAGAATGTCATTCAGATTCTTGGTATGGATTGTCTTTAAGACCATACATGTCCTTTTCTACAAGACAAGCCTCACTGAAGGCAAGTTGTAGGGTCGTCTTGTGGGCACATTTGACCCACATAACAATGGTTGTAGGCAAACCATTAATGTACTATGCTATTGACAATTCCTCAGTAGGGAGGAGTGTAGTAGGAATCCTGTTTTTTAAGGAGGAAACCCTCTGATTATAATATTTCACTCCTTGTTTAGGCTTTATTCTAAAATATGACAACTCAATGACCAAATATTCTGGGGTACTATCATCTCCAAACTTTTGGAGAAATAATGTTTCGAATCGTTGCCAAGAGTTGATAGAGGTAGACTCTAATGCAAAATACCAAGTCAACTCTTTCCCCTTGAAGGTGTAAGGAAATAACCTACATACAACATCCTCATGAATTATGTTTATCAGTCTTATAGTTTGCATATAACTCTTAATATGATCTTCTGTAGGGATTCTGTCACCTAGATAAAATCTAGGTAGCCATTTCTCAGGGTTATTTGGAAGTTTGTGTAATTTCCTTGGGATAAATACTGCATCCAAATCCAACCAAGGTATGTTAAGATTGTCAGCCATGGGTCTTTTTGGAGTTTCTCATTCTTATAGTAAATTTCTTGATGGACGTTCTGAAAGTTTAGAGGAAGACTCGCTATTTGAGGATTCTTCAGAGGAAGAAGATGATGAGGGGGGTGATGTAGGTGGTGAAGCATCGAAAAGTTGAGGTGGATCTTTTGGGGGTTGATCCTTCTACTCAGATGGCTGGTCTGTCTGGACCTCAGGAGCTACTAGTTGTTCAATGGTATTTTGAACACTTGCACTCACATGAGAAGAATGTCCCGAGGGTAAGGCATCTACGAAGCTTTGATTGATTTCGACTCTATGCTCAATCCTTGCAACTTGGTATTGGGTGTGATTTCTCAGTTGTTCAAGTGTTAGGGTTCCCCTTGTTGGTGAAACAAAGAGATTTTGTGATGGATTACCATGATATGTTTGTACAAAAGAAGTGGGAGGGATGGTTGTTGTGTCTTCTATAGGTTGTGCTATAGATGTAGAAGTTTGCAGGTGGCTTCTAGTAATGATAGGTGATCTATTGGGAGGAGGTTTAGTAAGGTTTAGCTTTGAAATATTTCAAAATGGCCTTCCTTCGAGCGCCATTTATTGACAAGCGCGATGTGCAGGTCGCTAGAAGATTCTACAAGGAAGTCAAAACAAGGAGATAACCCGAACAAAGGCTTTGAATCATTCCCATGCAGAGAAGACTCTATCCTCGAGTTGTTGGAAAGATTTGCTATGAAGATATATTATTTGTTGTTGCCTGCAACAGATCCCCATTTTGAGTCATCAAAATGAGGGCCCCCATTGACTAGCTTTTCTAGCCACACCTCACTTAGGGAGGCTATCAAGTTGTAAGTATTATGTTTGGATCGAATAAATTCCTTCAGTAGACCTTGTTTTTTTTGGATTTTTTTTGGCTTTCGAGACCTTTTTTTTACATGTTTTCAAACTATTTTTTAGAGTTTCCAATCCCCGTTTTTCGAATTCGGAAAGCGGAAATCCCTTTTTTGGAGGTAACTTGAAGTCTATTTTTTTATTTTCGATTTTTTGACAATCAGATCCTGGAAACCTTATCTTTTCAAATAAAGAATAGTCCTTATTCTGATTTCCGCTTTCCGATTTCCGGGTGACGGAAACCAAAAACTCTGATTTTTTTAAAGTTGTTTGGTTTGCTCCTGATTTTTTATTTTCGACATTCAGATCCCGAATATTGGTAACATCATTTTTAATTTATGATATTTTTTACCTTTCCGACTTCCGACTTTTCCTTTCCCATATTGGAAATCTAAAACCCTAGATGCTTTCCTGGCTAAATGTTCATTTCTTGATTTTCGATTTTCAGTAATCGGAAATAGGAAACCATGAAACTTGGATTCCATTAGTGAGGCGCATTCACGTAAGATTGAACTGAAATTGGTGGAATGACATTTTGATGTTTCCAAGGAATTGATCTAGCAAGTAAATCGACTCACGATGCAAGAGATTGAGAGATGGATCGAGATCCATCATGCTTCAATAGCTCAAATACAGGTGTTCGTGAAAGAGT
This sequence comes from Pseudotsuga menziesii, assembly GCA_001517045.1. Lineage (NCBI taxonomy): Eukaryota > Viridiplantae > Streptophyta > Pinopsida > Pinales > Pinaceae > Pseudotsuga > Pseudotsuga menziesii. Next base: position 75,948 of record LPNX011091348.1, on the reverse strand, counting down.
GGAAGAAAATAAAAAAGAGGGAGATTTCCTCCCAAAATTGTAAAACATAAATCCACTTGAGGCATGCCCATTTTCAGGAGATCAATGAACTTATGAACCTACATGCCAAGTGGCGTTCCGCCCTTGGCCAACCTTAAAACTATTTGATTTTGTAATCCCACATTTTGAGAAATTTATTTTCTTATAAAATTTGTAATATTATTTAAGGGAGAAATTTTCCAAGTACTGGGGGGATTGACAGAGATGAAGATTAAGATATAAACAAAAGATAGAACTACCTGAAACATAACAGGGAAGTTTGTGGTTTTACTACTTTGTAGTTTTTTGCAGATTAATAAAATTGCAGTCATTTCATATTATGTTCTATGGTTATTCATTGAATGTTTTTAATGAATTTCAGCTCATCTTCTAATTTATTTGGTTTGCTGATTATTAGATCCCTTTTATGAATATGTTGGTTCTTGTGTTGAATTTTCTTTACCTGAATTGAAATATGTAATGTATATCAAGTGAATGTGTTTATTTGGTGTACATGATCTTTTATGCTACTAATAATCGGTTATCGACCCAAAATATTGATTTGTTAATTAATATTGTCTCTTGGATTTGTTGCATACCCCTAACACTTTGGACGCAGTTTTGACAATTTTATTTGTAAAAGTTAATCTAAAGTTCGATGGAAAGAGTAATTCTTGATATGCATGTTTGTATGTCAACAATCGTTCTCTCTCATCTGTTATATTTTGCAACAGTCTTATCTCGAAACATTACCTACCCTGTTTAAGTGTCCTTAAGTAGTTAGTTAGAAATCAGTCCTTTTATTTATTTTTTATGTCCTCAATAAATCCTCATAGCATATCTTCTAGATATAAAAAAACCTTGTGCCAGTGAGGCCTTGTATCCATAGGATTTAGCCATTTCAAACAGCTCAAGGATAGAGTCTTCTCTACGTGGGAACGATTCGAAGCCTTTGGTTGGGTTATCTCCTTGTGTCGATTGCCTTGTAGAATCTTCCAGTGACCTACACGCCGAGCTTGTCAACAGAGACCTTGCGTTGTTGTATAACAATAGAGCAAAAAGAAAACAAAAAAGTTACACACAAAGTGGATGGGACCATATCCTGTCAAAGAAATCAATGCTAGTGGATCAGTTTAACTAAAAACGTTACAAGGAAGAGTATTTCAGAAACTTGTTAATGGTGCCCAACTAAAGCGATACAAAAACCGAAAATCTAAAAGTAAAATAAAATAAAAGAAAGAAACTGTTGCATAAATGTTACAAAAAATGTGAAAAAAAATAAATAAAAACTATAAAAACCTAAAAATCAAACACATAAAAGAAAATAATATAACAAAATAAAATGTCAGGGAATTGGATAAACTCTTAGGAAGGAAGTAGTAGAATACCATTCGGAAGAAATAGCCATCGAAAACATAACTATCGACATGACAAATACCACCCATCCCATCGACATTTTCACAACTATGATGCATATCAAAAAAATGAAGGCCCAATGATCTAGACAAGTCATTCCAGTACCAGAAGGAGTTGAGACCGACAGACCATTGGAAAAAGCATACCAATTGTTTGAAAGTATCATGTTGAGTTTCCAGGAAACATTACATGGAAAGAAGGAAGAACAGGAAGAAGAGGCCTTTGTACTACCGAGAAATTAGTATACAACATTCTTTGCAGCTCACAACACATCAAAGGCCCAACAATCTAGACAATTCATTCCAGTACCAGAAGGAGTCGTGACCGATAGACCATTGGAAAAAGCATACCAACTGTTTGAAAGTATCATGTCGAGTTTTCGAGCACAATTATAGGCAAATAAGGAAGAACAGGAAGAAGAGGCCTTTGTATTACTGAGAAATTAGTATACAACATTGTTTGCATCTCATAACTCATTAAAGGAGCATATCATAGAGTCTATCGTCACATAGGAAGTACTGAGGAATTTGTTTACCTATTATGGACAAGTGTTTCAATAGGTCTGGTATACTCGTGAGCGCAAGACACTGCAGAGCCGATGGGGAATCACAAAAGCGATGGAAAAGAAAATTCAGGACCAACTTGTATTAGAGATGGAAAAGCTGGGAAAATTAGAAAAACAAGAACACCAATGGATCAGTCAAGCCAATCCCAGCCTTGACATCCTTGACAAGATTCGTCCACATATGCAAAGACTACTTGACACTATCGATGGAAAAGCACAATTCTTGGGACCCGACATGAACAACATCACCGAATTAAACATATAATAGAAGATGGCGAACTTGTTGAGTCTCACAACCCTAACTATCGACATCCAGAAACCACTCCGCACTTGGGAGGAGTTCTAACACCAACTAGAAATTACTGCAGAAGCAATCATGGAAGTCTGCATACAGAAGCAACCATCGATCAAGCAACACAGTCCATGAAAAAAAACTATAAACACTACTCAAGACAAGAATTTTTCAGCCTCCCATGTTTCTTCGGGACAAAGAAAGATTTTGTTACTCGTGGAGATGTTGGAGGGGCTATTCGACTTAGCCTACTAGACTCATTAGTCGAGTAATTGTTGATTAGGTCGACCTCCTAGGTTGTGTCGGTTGGTTGAACCAACATCTAGCTATTATAACTGTTTTGTAAATGTATGTATAGGATGTTGAGCCAGATAGATACTTGGTTCGGTTTATTGTATGAACCCACATGTGTATTGATTAATATAATATGTTATTTTCTATACCATTCTTGTCTCTTGCATCTGATATGTTTATATGATTCTTTATGTGTATTACTGGTAACCTTGCAATCTGATTGATTACAACACTCTTTCAAAAATTAGTCGAACTCTTCTTTTCGATTGCTTCATTCTTATTTTGTCACGGTTCTTTCCGTCACAACTCATGCTTATCTAGCGACCATAATCTTTATTTTCTCGAACATAATTATGGAAAAATTATGTCTAACCGTCAAAACCCCAAATTTTCACAAAAAATTAAAAATTTGAAATAACTTAAAATGCTGAGTCTGCAGTTTATTAACAGTTAACGGTTAGCAAAATGAGAAACGGTTAAAAGATTAAATTTGCATAAACTCCATTATGTTTATTCAACGGTTTTATTATTAACACGTTCTTAAGTTTATCTTGCACATAAATTCTATATTTGGTTTACTCATGAGTTCTATTTATGACAGTAGGTGGAATCTGACTTTGAATTCCGGGGCTTACTTAGCATTTATGCTAACGCAGATGGATTATTTGTTCTTACAGGTTTACAGGTATAAATGACTGAGTATCGTCTTTAAATCATAAACCATCCTGCAATAATTCTATTTACAATTAATAAGCTTAGATTATAAGCTGCTATAATTCAACCTACTTCCGTAAGGTAACATAGTTTGTTTTCTTCTGTTACCATTGTAAACGAAGTTCAGATGATTGTATTTCTTCCTATAGAATATGTAGCGACAATATTACTTCCTTTAGTTCTGAACAATTTATTTTATCTGCTTGATATTCTTTATTTTCAAAACAAATGCATACCCTAGCAATTCTATATTACAATTCTTGTATTAGGTTCTATCTAAGAACAATTTCCAGGGCTGGTGTTTTCCTTATCGAGCCACTCTTTCATCTTAAGTTAACCTTAGTAATCTGGTAAGAAAGTAAAACTATACTTCAAGTGATGATAAACTGTCACATCTTCTAAGATAAGATCTCATGGATCTATACTAAGTAACATAGTTCATAGTAAAATGTTCTTGCATTTCACTTTACCATAATCAAAACTTGGCTAGTTTCTAAGATTTAAAAGTGTGCATAAACTATTTGTTTATCATCATAAAAGGTTTTATTAGTGTTAGATTTGCATAATGTTTAAGATCCTACCCAAACGACACTATGCACATTCACAAGTTGAAAGGTGTGTAATCGTTTACACCATCATGACAGGCATTGGAACTAGTAGATAGTTCTTTTTACACTATTCACTAAACTGTTTATAAGACAATGATTTTATAATCTATCTTAAAATTCTATAGGTAACAACTTCATTACTACACCCTATTTCATAATGATGATATTAATATACAAACTTTGATGAGATTGTAACCAATTATAAAGGGTTAAAGCTCACATGTATACTATACATATCACTAATGATAATGTTTAAAATAACTTTGTAATGTTGTCTCCACAATACTCATTAGTATAACTACTATGTATAACCCTCACTAGCTTATACTAGCGATATTTCAAAACATAATTTTTATATATGTATTTCTTTTGGGTTACGAGGCTAAGGATTAAGTTATGTAATGAGTCAACATTATGATAACATTGCACCCCACGCTAGTGACAAGATATGTACCAAACGTTGAACGATTATCATATTGCTATAAACCTACGCCAATAACGAGCTATGCACCAAGCGTTGAAATGATTATTGTATGATGGAAAATCCCATGCAAACTCTAATGTGGTTTTTGATTAAATCATTGGTGATTAAATTGATTTTTGAAACGCAGGTGACTATGGAAAGTCGACCCATTGCATGATTTATTTGATGCGGCCACATGGAAGTTTCTTGTCCCTGCTGGTGGCTTATATAGTTGTCAACCCTAATCCTTGGCTTATTTGCTTCCCAATAATTGCATTGGCCCTGTGGGCTGCTCTGCAAGCTCCCATGGTGGCCGTGAGTTGCAGAGACTCCCTCGCTGGTGTTTATCATGTCCTTCTCCCTTGAGTAGGTTTCTATTGTTCGCCTTCACTGTAACGTCTTCAATTTGGTCATAGTTCGCTGCTTCTCGTTGCACAAGGCTTACGACTGCTTGGAATTCCTTTCTGCTCCTCTGTCGTAGTCTGTCAATGGTGAAAGCTTTGAGCTGAATGTATGTTATTGCTATGCTCCTTCGTCGTAGGGTTTAGTTTTCCTGCTTGTAAGGTAGTGACAGTTCGACTCCATTGCTTGCAGACTCCTTGCAGCCATTGCTCAGGCTTACCCACCTCTACTGTTAGTGGTGAAATACCAAAGTCCGCCGTCTCCATCCTCGGTGAGCATCAGGGTTCAACTCTTCTTGATGTTGGTTGTGGTGTTACTGTTCGTTCGGGGCTCCATCATTTTCGTTTCCAGCTTGGGTAAGACATTAATTAACTGCCATTATTAGTTTACAATTTCAATATGCACAAGGGTTTTAATTTTTATTAAACTCTGTTTCTTTTGCATTGTAGGTTAACTTGTCTTCAAGGTTGATGGTCGTTGCATTGAATAGATGGCTCCACGAAGCGTTGATGGTAAGCTCCGGTTTCAAATAGGGTTTCCTCTGCTTGTACAGACTCTTGTAGTTGGAGATGGTTTCGGCTGTGTTGCACCCAGTATTGGGTTGCTGTCCTTCCTTTTTATGGTTTTTGTTTTGGTTTATTACCCTTGCTTTTCGCAAGGTGACTATAGCTTTAAGCTGTGACTTGTAAAGCTCCTCTCGTGGTTGTAATGAACTTACAATTTTGTATTATGATGTATAAGATTGTTCATACTCCAAATCTGAATATTGGTGCTCGGCTCCTCGCTGAGGTTTTGTACTCTGCTCAAGTTTTTGGCTTACATTTAGTCTTCAGACTTGTTGAGATAATGTAAATAGTTTTAATACTGTCTGTCTGTAAGTTAAATTTGTTCTCATTTATGGTTTTGTATATTATCTCTGTGTAATGAATTTAATTTGTTCTTTTAATGGTTATATAAAAAGAACTAAGCTTACTGTTTATCCTAGGTTACTACTGTAATGAATTTGCATATAAGAAAACTGGGTAGTTTTTGCTTAGAAATAAGAGCTAGGGTATTTACCCTATTTAACTTTTATAATGCTAATTTCTGTATTGTTATTTCATTAAGTTTGATTACTGTCAAAAGAATTTAAAAATATTTTAATGGCTCAAAGAATTCCAGGTTAGGGTTTATGGAAAATAATCTTTGTTTTCTTTCTTTAAAGATTTCTCGAGTTTGTTAAAATTATTAATTTATAAACGATACTGTTTATGTTAATATTATTATCTGCGAATTCACTATATTTTCTTAATTATGTATTTGCACATATACTTTATTAATAGAGACTAAGAACAATCTATAATAGTTTAGTTTATGCAGTAGGATTATTTCTGTAAGCTTGGTAAAAGAAATGAGGATTTTCAACCCTGTCATTACTCCTTTACATATATAATTTGTCTGTAAAAGTAAAGGACAGTTCCTAGTTAATAATACTTAAAGCATAGGTTACTAATGTATTTTAGTTGTTTTAATTCTAAGGAAAAGAATACTGTGAGAGTTAATAAGTTCTTTATTAATATATTCCTTATCTTGAATTAGTTTGTCTTTAGAAATATATATGTTACTAAACTCTATCTAGGGTTTGAATAGTTGCAGGTTAAGTTAGCTATTAATATTAGTAAATGATATAAACTAACAGAACCATACTTAAACCCTTACTTAACATAAATGAATAAGCATTGTATCTGCAATGTTTCTATTTTCTCTATTTCAGGTTAGAAGTATCTGTTAGTTTTTAAATCTACTATTAATTCTAGAAAACTAGATATGGTATCTGATACCTTGTTTGAACTGAAAGTAAACAAGTAGTTTAGCTTTATTTCTTCTACTCCATAGCACCAATTAATAAGTATGATACAAGGAAAATAAACATGTAACATAGCACAGATTAACATCCTACATAAATTAAATTTGATAAAAAGAATAAGATACTGTGTATAGCATAATCTATTTCCTATTAGAGTATTTATAAATAAGATCCTTCTAACTGTGCTGAGTTATTTCTATTTCTTTTTCTACTATACTTACCTACATAATCTGATTAACAAGAACATATAAGAACAGGTTATTGTTCTTTGCTGATAATAGTCTTCATATAGAAATAAGTTATGTTGATATAATGAAATGCATAATACATCTACTCATTTCAGATTCCTATCATATCCTCATCTATTTTAAACATAGCACCTGTGCTAGAGTACGGTCTGGTTGATTCCAGACAGGGAAAAACACAAGTAGGGTTATTTTTCATCAAATACAGATTCAACATTCAAATAACTAAAACATTACAAGCTTTAACAATTCACTACAAAACATATAAATCATTCATTATTCATTCGTTCTCAGATATAAACTTTTAACACAGTAATAAAATACTGTAGAACCTATTTAAAGCTGGATGACAACAGTGTTGGGAGGTCGTTCCTCCCTACCAACTCCTGGAGAGCACTCAAACAACGTCTTCTCAGGACCCCCGAGCCTGTTCCTGGTCTCCTTGGCCGAGAACTGGTGGAGCAAGCAACAAAATACTAGTCCAATGACTCAGTACTAACTCTGCACTCAACAGCTAGATCCTTCAGCTGAATAGCTGTACCAGATCACTTTTTGCAGTTTACCCCTCAAACACCTTCCACAAATTCCCTTCCCAATGAAATCCTTTGAAGTACATTCACCTGAATGATTCTCCTCTTGGAGAATGAGCAGCCTTAGCTCTCTTCAATGGGCTATTTTATTAAGATTGCCTAGGTCTTTTTGGGTTAGTTGTCATTAATTGAGCCACCTGATCTGATCCCACTTTCTTGGGGGATCATGACCCCAAATGTAGGGAGGTTTCCACCTGCAACATTAGAAGTGTTTCAGGATGCTGCCACTTGTCTATTTGCTCTCCACCTAGTCTCCTCCACCAACTTGACCAGTAACACTCTTTTTAATAGCTCTCCCAAGCGGTTGTCTCCACTTTTATTTATTTATAATTAAATATTCAGAATTACATTCAATATCCTTGACTCTGCTGAGTCATCATTTACAACTTAGCATATAATTTAACATAATGTCTTGGAATAAAATAAAATAAGATAATATTACTATGCAAAATTGGGGCATGTGACACTAACTTTTCCTAGGGCCAACAAATATTAATAATGGCATAAGAAAATTTGAAGAAATAACACATGAAGAGGATAATGTTGAAGCTAAGAACAAAACACTAAATGGATTGTTGCAACTCCTCACAAAAGAAGAGACAGTTGCAAGGATTCTTATTTATTTATTGTATATGATAAGGAATAATACCCTGTCACCAAGAATCTACGCCATCTTAATAAAAAATAAAAAAATGGGCATTGATCCGCTAGTCGAGTTGGAAGCCGAGGGATATTGCATCTCGCAAGTCATCCTCGACTTCGGTTCACAAGCTAACATAATGACCAGATTGACTTGGGAGAGGCTGGATTGACCATAAATGTCAAATTCAAGAATTTACCTTAATCTCTTTTAGCAATATCTAATTGAACCTATTGGAGTTTTGAAAAACGTAAGTAGTATAATCATGGGAATCCACACACAAATTGACTTTGAAATAATTGACCTGAAAGAAGGATCTAAATCATTCCTTGCATTAGTTGGTCACCCATGGGAAGAAAAATGAAAGCGTCCATATAACTTGAGAAATACAAAATAAAATTAAAAGGTTATCGTACCTATCTATCCATCCCAAGAGAAACCATGGGCAGATCCAGCCGACAACAATGCATACATAAGAAAGTTATACCAAGTTATGTAAAACATTGAATATTCAATTGAAACAAATGAATATGGGGAGATTCACTTAGGATCACCCATATCTATCGGATAAAATTATGATTTTGAACTCTATGAATGATAAATAGTAAATTGTGAAGCCCACTTAAGAGAATGTTGAATGTTTAATGTAGTGAATCATAGGATGCTCAGGCTTGAATGAAACCAATTGTGAAGGAAGGTTGCAAAAGCAAAGAAGAATATAGTAAATACTGATTAATCGTTCATGGAAAAATTGCACACACATGAAGACAAAATTTAAAGAATAACATTACATCCATTAATTAGTAAATTGTATGTAATACAATGGTGTTACAAATAGGAGAATTTGAATTCCTTAGGTAGGATTCGAATCTATCAACCTGGACCGACTCTTGAGCTAAATTGTTGTGGGAAAATCACCACTCGAGATCACTATTGCAACATCAAATAATTGAATTAGGTCAAAAATAGTTACTATGAATGAGTTAGGTGAGAAAATGCACCCAACCTCCCTTAAATCATGCAAACTGGTGCTAGGATGACTGAAAGTGAACTAACTGATGGGAATCATAGGATAACTGAACATAACTGAACATCGACTAAGGTCAACTACTGATGACTGTTGGTGGCACTTAGAGTGGGTTACTAAATTATAGGGATTGGTATCTGGAGCTCCTAAACTCATGCAATCATGTGCCTTGAGTGTTAGGTGGGCCCCAGATGAGACCCCCATGGCATTAATGAAGTGGCAATGACCTCATAAGCTAGGAAAAGACAAATAGACTATGGTGGTGAAGGGAGGATTAATTGATCAATCCTAACACCCTCCCTTAATCCTAACATGTAAAACCTGAGACCTCGCAACTAAGAACGAAGGTCACCCATACAATCTAGATGCAAAAATGAATGCTTAACAAACCGAGAAAATGGGGAAAACCTCATGGGAACCCTCCCCCTAAAAATAAGCAGGAAAAACCAGTATCAAACTTTCGCATCAAGAGAAAATTTCTTCTTGAATATAAAACTTGTGAAAGTATTTCCGCATTCTGGATCTCTATGGAGCAGTAATGTAGTGTGATGCTCCTTGTGTGAACTAGTTTCCTAGTGTTGTTCATGTGAACTTCTCCACCTTCTTCCAATCTGATGTCATATAGGAGAAGAAATGTTTCCTTTGTCTCTTCTTTATGGAGGAAGAGTGACATGATCCAATTTGTTCTTTAATGAGCAAAAATGTTGATCAGACCTTACCATCATGAAGCGTCTCTCCGGGAGTTTGTAGCACCTCTCTGAGATAAGTGGATTTGCATGACATAGCGCAAGGCTCTCTTTTTGAAACTGATATCTTGATCTCTTCATGTCAGATGACTCTCCAGTCATGTTCCCAGTAGCCTCAATAACCTTTTGATCCCATTTCGGCCTAGGATTGGGAGTAGGGACTAGATCTGGATTTGGATCCGATTGAACTTCATCTTCAATTCCATAAACTGATTCAACTTGGTCCTCTGCTTTGGATTTTGAATATGAAACATTAATGGAAACATTATCATATGCAAAAGGTTTAGGTAGGATGAATTTACCTTCACTTTCAACTAGAAGCTGAGATTGCACTGGATCTGAGTATGGCAGAAAGTGTGAGAATTCATATGCCTTGGAGGCATGGTTTGCAACACCTTTTGCTACCAGCTTCCCAGTTGATATATCTGATATCTCCACTGAGTCAAGACCAAATACAACTCGCTTTAGTGATCTTGTATGAGTCATATGATATACAAACAACAAATTTGTTGCTAAGGAGGGAACATAGAGGACATTCTTGAACACTCCATGCTTTAATTTGATCGAACCCTTCACTTCAGCTTGGATTTGAGTGGCATTTCCCAGGTGAATACTTGGACCATCAATAAGTTGTAACGAAGAGAATGATTCTTTGGATTCAACCATGTGAGAGGCTCCTAAATCAATGAGGAAGACATGGTATTTTGAAAATCTATCCTTCAGTGCATGACATCTCTCATGATATTCAGTTTTATCTCTAGATTCAACCTTCCTTGTGACTTCAGGGAGGGAAATATTTTGTTGTTGAAGGAGTTTTGATATCAGATCTATGGTCTTCTTCATACAACCTTTCTCTGTATAGTTTCCTTTCTTATAATAGGAGCACTTTCCCTTGTCAAACCTCTGATGTTTTTCCTTCTTAGATCCCGAGCCTTCATCTGCTGGATCAAACTCTTCTTTAGGTTCAAATTCAATGTTCCTCTTCTCCTTCCCTTTCTTCTTCATCCTTGCTTGTACATTATTTTTCTCCCCAACCAATAGATCCTAATATTTGGAGGCTCCAAGGACTCCCATCTCTATCGACTTGTATTGTTCTTGAATAAGATATTCTGTGAAGGAATCAAGGGATTGCATTCACCAATGAGGAGTTGTTAGTCTCCCTGAGTGAAAGGTGGATATGAACTCTGAGAATTCTGGGCCAAGTTTGCTCAGAATTGAGAGAACCAATTCCTCATCCTTCTTATCAATCCTACACTTCTTGCATTGCATGAAAAGAGATTTGAATTTTGATAAAAAATGCTACATAGTTTCGAAGTTGTTGGGTTGTAGTGCTATCAACCCATTCTCCAGAATCTATCCCTTGAGTTCATCTTGCTTTCCAAACAAGGATTCGAGCTTCTCCCATACTTCTTTTGGATTAGTTCTCAGTCCATCAAGAAGGAACAATAGCTCCATGGAGATGTGGATGCACATGAAGCCAAAGCTTCATCTATCTTATTCATATACTTCATTTTCTCAATATTTGTTGGGGTTTGACCTCTCTGCCCATGGTGACCTTGTACAGACCCTATTTCACACGAATATCTGCATATCATCCATTCAATAAATACTGTTAAAGGGTGTGAGTATCTTGGGAGTCAAAGCTATTGAATTCTCCATCTTACAACTTCAATAAACAACAAATTTTTTATAAACTCTTGAATTTACCTACAAAAACATTGCAAAACACTTCAATTCACAAACAAACCAATTCAAACACTCTACACTTTGACATTTTCACTTTCTCTTGGTGCATCACACATGGCTAGACTTCTCTAGACATAATCCAGAGGGAGCAAGGAAAGAATACTAGGATTTATGTGGAACCCAATTGCTTTTGGTGCATCAATGGAAGTTTTCGAGGTTTGAAGTTGGACTGAACACTGCTCTGATACAATGTTTAATTTAATGAAGCATGGGATCCTCAGGCCTGAATGAAATCAATTGTGAAAGAAGGCTGCAGAAGAGAATAATAATTTAGTAAAGACTGATCAATCATTAATCAATAAATTGTATGTTATTCAATGGTATTACAAATAGGAGAATTTCAATGCCTTAGGTGGGATTCAAATCTACAAACCTAGACTCACTCTGGAGCTAACTTGATGTGGGAAAATCACCACTAGATCTCACCAATGCAACTTTGGATAATTGAATCATATTTAACTGACTAAGTTAGGTGAACAAAGGTGCCCAACCTCCCTTAAATCATGTAAACTAGTGCTAGGATGAATGAAAGTGAACTAACTGATGGGAATCCGAGCATAACTAAACATAACTGAACACTGACTAGGGTCAACTATTGGTGGCACTCAGAGTGGGTTCCTAAATTATAGGGATTGGTCTCTGGAGCTCCTAAACTCATGCAGACATGCGCATTGAGTGTTAGGAGGTCCTCGGATGAGTCTCCCGTGGCACTAGTGACATGGCAATAACCTCCTAAGCTAGGAAAATACATATAGAATATGGTGGTCAAGGGAGGATTAATTAAGTAATCTTAACATTGAATAGTCGAAGTCATCCTACATCAAGCAATACACAAATTCTTCACAAGATTTGTAATTCCAAAAATGTTTGAAATGAAAACAAGAGAGTATATGTCTCTTATGTTGATGAAAAATGAACCAACTATTCTACCTTCCCTTCAGTATAAGGAACATGAGTCACCATCGACTCATGTTGAAGAAGTTTCTAAAAATGTTGGTGAACATGGCTGATTGAAAATCTTAGGAAAGACTTTCATCGATCATGCGACTAGATGGTGGGACATCCATTAGTCACACATTGAAACTGGGACAATTGCTTCAACATATTTCATCAAATGGTTTGACGAAAATAAGTTAACAACCCAATTTGAAATTCCAAAATCTGTTCAAGGACTAGGCCTCATTGTGCACATTGAAAATTGTGAAAAAGAATGGAAAATACTTGGTTATTGGAATGAGAGAGTATGGACGCATATATTCCCAAGTATGCTAGATGAATTTCCTAACAAATGATTTTTAATGGAATAATCAAGAGGATAAAGTTTAAATTGGTTGTTTATCAAGGATAATTTTCTCAAAGATTCCTTATTCTCTCCTACAGACTAGTTGTGTTTTACAAGGTCACTACAAAAGATTTCTAGGAGTTTTTGTATAGAACAATGGTTGTTTATTTTGATGACTACACCATTTATATTATTATAAAATACCATATACAGTGGCTCTGACTATTGCTAGAAAAGATTTCGACAAATCCAGTTATTGCTAAATGTAAAGCAATGCATTTTTGTCACACTCATAGGAGTATTGTTGGGCTATTTCATATGTAAATAAGGCTTAAAAATGTTGGAATTATCTTATATACTGAGAGGGGGGGGGGGTGAATCAGTATATAGCATCGTTTTCAAACTATTTCACTTTAACAAATATTCACCACTTAAACTTTTCAGCCAAAACAATAATAAACATAGTTGTGCACAAAATTTGCAAGAGTAATTGTATAAATATATTTACATGTAAAACATTATTACATTAGTGGGAGAGAACAATATCCAATTATGAGCACCGTCTCACTTAGGCGGCAACCTGATATACAAGAATCAACCTGTTGATTACAAGAGCTGACCTATAAATACTTTCATTTGCACATGATCCAACTCACAAACTTAAGGCACCAACCTGAATAGATGTATGTCTCTTTGCACAATCCTCAACTTACAATAATCAGGGACCAGCCCATTGAAGAATGCAATATCCAGTTATTCTTTAACTGCAACTGAATTGAAGCACCAACTTGTGATTGTTTTTACCAGCACTGATTGGAAGGAAGCTCCAACTTATTCAATGTTTTAACATCTCCAATTGGAAGGAAGTTCTAACTCCCTAAATTTATTTACTAGCTACTACCGGAAGGATGCTCCAAATCCTTGATTATTTTACCAAATACTACTAGAAATAAGCTCTAACTCCCTTTTCCTTGCCCCTTCCTGTCTCCTTGAAATAAAATAATTGTGTATCAAACCTATTGGAACTTGGTCTGCAATCTGTGATGTTTAATATCAACAACTCCTGCACCCACACTGAACTACATTTTATTCTTCTGATATCCATGTCACAACAATCAATTTCCTTATGTATGATGTGCAACAATATATTAAATTTATTTAATTTCACTATATCATACAATCTTTTAGATATTTGCAAACACTGATTTACTTATACAATTTGTATTTCTTCTTTTATTTAGTGCTTTGATGATTTTGCGTTTACATGAACTTCATATAACTTCATCACCTCTGCGATATTGCACTCTGAATCAATCACTGTGTGTTATCATTACACATCCTAATCTGAGGTATTATCTTGATTTGCACACTTTCTTATTTTCTTCACTGTATTTGTGCAATATGACTCTCTTGCATTACCTTCTTTCTTTCTTTCATCAATGAGCCATTGATCTACCCCAATAATTACAAAGCTTGTGAATTCAACAATAATATCTTCATCTTCTTCAAGCTTGTTTTAACACCTCCATCTCTTGTTCATTTATACTCTTTCCAGTAAAATTGATGTGTCCACTTGTTGTGATACCTTAAACTTGGTGATGCCCCAACTTTCTTATTTCTTTACCAAGATAACCTCTTTAATTTTTTTGTGTGTCAGTGTGCGACCTTTTGCAATTCAAACTTGTGTGGTTTTATGCACATATCCCATTGTATTTGTGGGATTTTCACACGTAAGTCTGGTATCTTAATATTATTTGCGCACATCCTTGATTTTCATATTTTTCTTCTAACTTCTTCTTCAAGGGTGTTATTTGTGCACATATGTCCCATGTTTTAGTGGGGTCTTTGCACTCTTTGGAATTCCACATTTTTCTCTATGTACTTCTTCAAATTGTCTTTGTATGATGAAGACTTCATACTCCTTCGTCTATTTCATTTGCACATATTCTTTCTTCATCAAATTTGGTGTTTTACCTCAACCCTTCATTTATCTTTGACGTAAATGATAACATAGAGACCTTGATGGTTTATTCTTTGACATCAATGACAACACACAGGTTCAAGAATCCCCCCCTTTGGCATTGATTTCAACACCAACTTACCATGATCTCCCCCTAAAAAATGAGTTCTTCCTTTGTGTGCAAAATACTCCCCCTGTGTTTATGCCTTTTAATTATTTTCTCTATTATTTTGCGTAGATCCATCCTTCAGTTTAGATTGTCCATTTTTTCATTTCATTTTATTATATTTTATTCCTCCCATTTGACAACAATGGTAAATGGATTCTCTCAGTCATTAACTCCCCTTGGATTCATGTTCATTACTTCCTATTTGTCTTACTTCTGTTGTGTTTGATCCACTGTTATGTCGCAGATAATACCCTTCTATGTCGGGTATGTTGAACTATGTCATTTTGCCTTGTCACAATTGTTTTCAATTTCTAATGTTGTTTGTGTCTTAATTAATGTGGTTTATGTATGATCTTGTATTGGATTTCACACATGAGGAAATTTGATGGATGTCATTAAGTCAGCCCACGGTCGCGCACAATTCCATCCATTAGCATGCTTGGAAAATAAGGTGATATGACCGGTAACTCATGCAAAAATGTTGACGTGTTGCTTTCGGACTAGAGCTTTTAAGTGACATTATTCCTTCTGAATTGGACCCATGAACTGGATTTCCACTTTTTATCCTTTTTCCAAACTCATCAATCCATGCAATAAATTTTGACACCTCCATGATCACCTTCGGGTTGCTCAACCATGAGTCCCATTAACTTCAATGACTCTTCAATTAGTTTTTATATGCATAAGAAATGTTCTTCTTAGTTTTATAAATTGGTTGTGCATTGACAATTCCATCATCCTGGTTCATTTTCCATCAAGTTTGTTGATTTTTTCTTCTCCTGTTCCATCATGTCTTCTTGTATTCAAGGATCGAACAATCCAATTGATGGTCTTCGTTCAATATTTCAGTATCAACATGCAGAATTTGGAAGGATAACAGTTGACCTAAGGGTATGGAAGTCTCAAATTAAAGAGATAGAGTTCATGCATTGGTACCACCAGTCACAGTTCAACCAATGGACTTCATAGGGATTGTCCAATCTGACCAAACGAGTCAACATTTTCGAGAAACAACATCGACATACTTTTGACCTTCTAAACTATATT
This sequence comes from Pseudotsuga menziesii, assembly GCA_001517045.1. Taxonomy (NCBI): domain Eukaryota; kingdom Viridiplantae; phylum Streptophyta; class Pinopsida; order Pinales; family Pinaceae; genus Pseudotsuga; species Pseudotsuga menziesii. The sequence continues at coordinate 59,878 of LPNX011091348.1, read as the reverse complement.
CGTGCTAAACAAACTGCTGTCAATCTGTCATCCTCAACTTTGGATATTTTTCCATCATTGCAGTCATCGAAGTTCATCAAGCCAACTTCAATGGATTTGGAACTCCATCTTTCACAACTTCCTGTTAGTCATGATACATATTTGAATCTTGAACTTCATATTTGTCTCAAATTTTTCCACCTTCGATTACTATCATCCAGATGTTGCCACCTCGGTTTAGTTTTGTACGTCATTTGTGGCGCTATGATATTTAAAGTTCCATTTTCTATTTTGTAACAACATTTTCTGACTATAATACAAATCTGAATTTTGTATTTGCGTAGTTCTTGAATATGTTCAAACAACAATTTTATTCTTACTATTTTATGTGTGACAATTCAACATGTATTTTTGTATGAATGGACAGATCCACATTTTTCAAAACAACCAACTTCATATACTTTCTAACTACAACACTTTATTAACATAGTCCTTGAATTCTTGATGTATGCCTTATTGAATTGAAGGTTCTTGCTTAAAATTTTCTTGGTTAGCAAGATGGGAAACAATTACTTGATGCTAGAGATACACTTATGTTGTTAACTTATTTTGCGCATATTTGAGGATTTTTATTTACCCATGCTTTCATGTGCATGGGATTCCTTTGTCTTTGTATAAGACGCCTTTCCTATTTTCTTTATTCTTTCTTGACAATATCATACCAAACGGGTCTTCTTGGTTGCTTTGCTTTCTTTAAATAATATGAATCCTTCTGTCCAAATCCATTGGACACATAACACCTTACAATATGACAATATTTTTCTATATGGACAATATAGTTATATCTCAAACATAACACTGAATTAATTTTTTTTTTGTAACTAAAAGTATTGGCATACTTGAGTTTTACATATTCTGTAGGTATATCATACCTTTTATAAGATGCATCTGGTCGCTTTGGAACAATTCCTTCCTGTTGGTTGCATATATTATCACTTGCTCCTTTATATCTAAGACATGTTTTATATTCTGGGGATCTCTGACTGCTCATAATTTCATCTATAATTATCAAGTTGCTATTGAATTTTGCTTGGGTTTCTACGTCCAGACACGTTTCAATTCTACTTTGATTTGCGCAAACTACTCCAGTTTTCAGGTGTGATATTTCTATTTACTTTTGCTCAAGTCGTTTTATCAATAGTTCATTTTTTTATTCGGATTCCTTCAAAGATTCTTCCAGTACAAGCTTATTCACTTCGAGTTTTTCGATCTCAATTTTTTTGTAGTTCGACTATTTTCCAAGCTCCTTTTCTTTGTCATTCATCCATCTTTACAATGCTTCTTGTATGTCCTTTATGTGCTTGACTATTTCTTTTGCTTCTTCCAATTGCTCTTTTAGTGCCTTATTACATCTTCTTGACTTCTTTAATTCTTCCAGTGCACTCACTAGCTCTCCTTCCCAATTGACCTTGACACTTTCCTTGTCTTCAAATTTTAAGCTCTTTTCTATGCTATTTTATTTTTGTTTCGATTCAAATTTTGAATATGGTAAATAGATCCCATTATAGGAACATTTGATTTTTGTGCTCTTCTCTGATTTGGAATGTTCTTCTATGCAACTTGATCTTTTTTATGCTTTAGATTTTGGATGGGACATATAAATCCCATTGTAAGTCGATTTCCTTGATAGTGTAGATGTGATTTCATGAGTCCCTTTGAATGATGATTTCCCTCCATATGATGAGTCTTCATCTCAAATTAGTGCCATAAACAACACCTCTCTTGAACTGTCATGGTTGTTCTCTTCCTCTGATGAACTACTACCCTCTTTGGTGTAAAGACTCTTCCTCTGCTTGGGAAATTTCTTCTCAGTTCCCAATTATGCTTTGTTGATGCTTATTTCTTTATTCTTGGTAGTCTAATTCTTCTTCACTCTCATTGTCTTTGATTTCCTTGAATGTACATTTGGAGGAAAAGTGTCCTATTCTTCCACATTTGAATAGTTTGAAGGTAACTTCCCTTTATACTTGTCAGGTCCCCTTTTTATCTTTCTCACAAAAGTGGCGTCTTATTCATCATATATTTTAGATGAGTTCTTAAACTCGTGCTTGCTATTCTTATGTTCCCTTGTGGCCTTAAAGGAAACTTATTTTCTGGATCCATTATCCTTTTTGGCCCTCATTTCATAGGCTGTGATAATTCCATGCAACTCATATTTTGTTAGCTTGTCCAAATTAGTTCTATCTTTTAAAATTGATACCTTTGAGTTGAATTGTGGTGGTAAGGTTCTCAATATTTTCTATACAATTGAATATTCTCCAATAGTTGCACCAAGTCCTTTGATATAATTCACAATCTCATCCACTCCGAGAAAATAGGCTGTAATGTCTTTTGCTTCTTTCATATGCAGTGTTTCAAACTATGGGGAAAAAGGTTTACAACTTGGGATTTTAAACCTTTTAATCCCCCTCATATACGCTCTTTATATTATCCCAAATATCCTTTGTTGTAATGCATTGCATGAACTTAGTGAATTCAGCATTTGTAATCTCACAAGGTATTTCATTTTTTCCATTGCATTACATTCATACCGTATTCTATCCTTTGGTTCAACTGGAGTGGTTCTAGGAATTGTGTACCCATTTTCAGTAGATCCCTCTAGTTCGACTGGATTCATTTTTGTAAATTTGTACCCATTTTCTACTGACTTCCAGGTTTCCATTCCAAGAAATTGTAAATATACTTCCATTCTTATCCTCCAAAATGTATAATTTGAAGCATCGAATCGTGGTGCTATTTTGGTGGACAGTCCTTCCTGCTTGTCCATGTATACAATGGATCTATCTTCTAGATGTTAAGTTGTATTTGAAAACACCCGCTTTGATACCAATTGTTGGAATTATATTATACACCGAGAGGGGGGGTGAATCAATATATAGCGCATATTTCAAACAATTTCACTTGAACAAATTTTCACCCCTTAAACTTTTCCGCCAAAACAATAATAAACATAGTTGCACACAAAATTTGCAAGAGTAATTGTATAACTATATCTATATGTAAAAGATGATTACATCAATGGGAGAGAAAAATATCCAATTTTGAGCACCGACTCACTTAGGCTCCAACCTAATATACAAGCATCAACTTGTTAATTACAAGAATCGACCTGTAAAGACTTCGATCTGCACAAGCACCAACTCATGAACTTCAGGCACTGACTTGAACATATGTTTGTCTCTTTGTGCAAGCTTCAATTTGCAATAATCAGGAACTAACCTATTGAATATTGTGATATCAATTTATTCTTCAGTTCCAACTAAATGTAAGCTCCAAATCTCTTTTCCTTGCCCCTTCAAGCTCCAAATCTCTTTTCCTTTCCCCTTCTTTCCTCCCTGAAATAAAATAATTATGTATCAAACCTACTGGAACTTGGTTTGCGATCTACGATGTTTCATATCAACAACTATTGCACCCACACTGAGTTGCGTTTTATTCTCCTGATATATGCATCACAACAATTAGTTGCCTTGTCTGCGATGTGTGACAATATTTGTGATTTATTCAATTTCACTGTATCACACAATCTTCATATATATGTGAACATTGAGTTACTTATATAATATGCAATCTGCATTTGTGCTTTTATTCAGTGATTTGATGATTATGCATTTACACAAAATTCAGATAACTTCATCACATATGCTATATTACACTTTGAGTCAATCACTGTGTGTTATCATCGCACATCATGATACATGGTATTCTCCTAATTTGTTCACTTTCTTATTTTCTTCATTGTATTTGCATAAACAAGTCTCCTACACTAACTTATTTCTTTCATCAACGATCCATTGATATACCCTAATAATTACGAAGCTTGTCGTAAATTGGTCCAAATGACCTTGTGAGCATATGTTAATAGATGTGATAAATTTCAGCATGGGCTGATCACTACGATGGCATGCTATTCCTCTCATATCTATAAACCCTTGTATACATTTGAAATATGGACAGTCAACTTTGTCAAAAAAATTATGAACCATGGTCATCGAAGAAGCACACGATATATTATTATTGTTATTTTATGTGTTACTAATTGGGCCAAGGAAAAACTGGTTGAAGCTTGCACTAGTGAAGTAGAAACTAAGTTCATCTATGAAAATATCATTACAAGATTCAGATGTCGTACATTAATAAGTTATAGGGGAACACACTTTATTGACAAAACCATAAATGTTCTCCTTAAATAATTTATGATTGATCATCATAAAATTTCACCATATCACCCACACTCAAATGGTGTGGTCAAGTAATTTAATAAAATATTGACTAAAGGTCTTACCAAAATCTCTAGTATCGACCAAGATGCATAGGGTGATAAAATTCTTGCAATAGTATGGACATACCGAACAACATACAAATGCTTAACGAGTCAGACACGAATTAAATTAGTATATGTACAAGAAGCAATCGTTCCTCTACACTTTAAGCAATAAGATCCAATCATTGGTCAAATCCTACATCTAGGTGCACTATATAGGCTACACAAGGCATAATGTTTGAACTACAAAAAATGGAAGAATAAATAATGCTGGCCATCCATCATCGATAAATTCAAAAGAAAAAAACAAAAAGCATGGTGTGACATGAACATAAAAAACAAGGATATATCAGTTGTATACTTAAAACTGTTATACAACAACGAAATAAAAGGGAAAGCCAAAAATCTCGAAACTGTTTAGTTAGGACTGTATATAATCAAAGAAATTAACTACAAGGATTAGTCAAATTAAAAACACTTCAAGGTTGAGTCTTCACAAAGGTCATGAACGAAGCTTGACTGGAATGATACCAACCATAAAAGAGGCATGCCCCTTACTAGTGGTTGTATCACCACTAGTCGAACGATGTGACTGCATGTTTACGTATATTTAGGAAGAATTAACCATTTAAAAAAAAAGGTAGTTACATAACTAACTTAACCTCAAGTGTATACAAAAAATGAGTACTAAGATATAAAAGTTGGCAAGGTGGACGTGATTCAAGACACATGGGGTTAATTGGGTAGAGGAGGTAGAGCGCGAGAATGAAAATATGGAGCATTCCTGTAGTAGAAAACCTTCACCTACATTGAATGGAAGCACACAGAGATAAAAATAAGACAATAAAGTCATCCAACAAAGGACCAGCTAAGAAATTTCCTAGACGATCGATGGGAGATGGAAAAAGGCATGGACCTAGAGACCGACGAGACCACTGATGGGAGTATCAAACATTGAGCATACCGATTGGTACGTGATTTTTTGTTTGTCCAGAAGCTACAAAAAGTGTGCAAATGAGCTATCTCCTACAAATATATCATTTAATGCTATCACCTATTCACATAAAATCTGCACCAAAGATTGTGCCTATAAAAACACTAGAATTTGAATATTCATGGACCATTTTCTGCATCAGACTTGAGAAAGTGCAATTGATTTTTATAAGTATAGAGTTTAATCTAGACCTACCAACCATAGAATTCCAAGAACTAGTCATGGAATTGAAGAAGACAATAGAAGTAACAAAGAGAAGAGTTGTTAAAGAAAAATCCAAGATGCAACATGAAGAAGCTTCCATGACCCCCTTAGAAGCTAAAATTCACAGAATAAAGAAACCGAAAATAGACAAACATAATTGGGGAAAACAATATTCAGAGATGAAGGCATGGGGAATTCAAAATAATTAGTGGACAAATGATGCCAATGGACTCGTTGTTGCAAATATTAGTGGGTACTTGAATACACCCTTCACAGCCCCCTTTAGAACCTCAAAGATATCTTAGAAAAATTCATTGTCATTCGATACCATGATGGAAAAATATGGATGAACGAATCCATTCCAATCATAAACTCACTCATCGATCACATTACTATGTTTCAAGTAAAGGATTGCTAGTAACCATTTTGACCAAACCAGTTCCCCTAGTAGAATATTTCGTAGGGTACCCTACTAGAAGTAAAAATTCAAAGGGACTTATTATCGAAAAGTACTTTATGAACAAGTCAAATGGGTTGTATTCATAATATCACTTTGTCAAACAAACTCAGGCCAGGCATCCAAATTGAAGCTTGACATGATAGAAGCAGTTAAGCATGTTGCCTATGAGGAAAAAATCTTCATTTGGGATGACCATTTGGCACAATTGGTTAAGACCAACTATGAAGAGTGCCAAGAATATAGACAAACAATCAGGTTCTTATCATTACTTATTTGGATTGTAATGGAAAATATCACTCTAGTTAGTGAAACAAAGTTCAACAATGCTTATTTTTTGTTAATGGAAAACTTCCAATTTTTTGCAGGCAAGGGACCGTATTATAACGCAACAATAACAAAGGCCTACTCGAAAAATTGGTTCCAAGTAGTAAAAAATAGGTGCGACCATTGGAAAGTATCCCAACACATTAATCACTGTCTACCCCTGGGATCACATATTAAACTTGGCCTTGACCATACAAAGGTATGGTACATGCAAGTCACAATAGAAGGTGTACAAGAGCTTGACTTTTATCCTAATATTCTTCAGTTATACACCCATACTAACTATAGTGAATTCTCAACATTGGGATATTATTAAACCTCTAATGGATGGGGAATGAGAATACCAAAGGGAAACAACACTGTACATCATTGCATTTGGCCTAGATGATGAGCCAAAAAATTTATTTGCATTGGTACCCGCCACTAGTTAGGGAAAAGAGCCAATTGATGAACCTTCAAGAGAAATGATTGAGGAGGAAGAAGAAGAAGACCCACTCATCAAGGAAGGTGTCAAGCATGAATTTGATGAGCATTGAATCAAGTAAAAATTTGATCAATTCATTGAACAAACACTTATCTTCCATCGCATCCTCAAAGGAAAACCGACGAAACAACTCTCAAAGAAAAGGAAACATTTGATATTAGAAAAAACAGATGATGACCTTGAATAACTATGGGAGCAAGCCAAGCGTGTTGTAGTAGAGGTCGCAAAGAAAAAATCCACCATAGATATTCAAATTTAGAATTATCATTAGTAGAAGCAACCAACACAATCAACCACTCAAAAGACTTACATAGCAAAATTGCCACTATCGCCAAAGAAACTAAAAATTATTTTGACTCTGAATAAAAAAGACATGATCATTGTGTTGGATAAGTTTGCACCACCTTCTCCATCCTGACGAGAAGAAGAAAAACAAGAGGTACCTACATGAGATCCTTATCCCCTAGCTTCACCATATGATTTTAACTATTTCATTGCTACTTTTTCATTATTTATACCTCATCTCACAAAACTGTCTACAACACCACTAGATCAGTTAGTTAGTATACCCGCATCTTCACCCTTATCTCAATTTCTCCAAAGAAACCATCACCTCCTTTACTTAATCCTTTAAAACTTCCATTTCTCTTTTTACCATTGTCGAGGCCACTTCGCAAAGTTCTCCTCAAACAAACTTGGAAATAACCCATACAACAGAAGAAACAGTTGGCACCAACCTAATAACCACACCAATGAAAGTCCAAGTGACTCAACCTAACGCCACAAGTTTTTCAACTAAACAACTGACTACTTCCATATCAGTATCCCTACCATTGCTTTCACCCGGCGCAACTTCACTTACTTTGTCGATACCCTTTTTGATTTCCACAACTTCGACTATCATCATGAATTTTTCGCTACCTTTTGTATCATGAACCACAATGAGGACGACCCATCCATAATCACCCCTTGCTTTGACCATATGATTATCAACTCCGTTTCCCTCTCCTTTTTCAAACTTACTGCCATTGACCCTACCTTCATCGTCGACCTTACCATTTTTCACCTTACCGCCATAGAACCCACCTTCATTGATCTTGCTATTGTCAACCTCACCTTCATTGACCTTTCCTTTATCGACCTTGTTAGGATTATTATTAATCCTCCCTTTGACCACATATTCTATTTATCTATTTTCCTAGCTTAGGAGGTATTCATCACTCCACCAGTGCATGTGGTACACACATAGGGGACACCTGCCACTTACTAAACTTGTTTGTGTGAGTTTAAGTGCTCCAAGGATCAATCCCTATAATTTAGGAACCCACTGAGTGCTACCAACAATATCTAGTAGTTGAACCTAGTAGGTATTCAGGTAAGTCCAATTATGCTCCAATTCCCATTAGTTAGATCACTCTCAGTCATCCTAGTGCCAATTTCCATGATTAAGGGGAAGTAGGGTGCATTTGCTCACCTACCCTCATCAGTTAACTGGTTGTGAGCTGCTTTAGTGATCCAAAGTTGCATTAGTGAGCTCTAGTGGTGATTTTCCCACACTGAGTTAGCTCATGAGTCAGTCCAGGTTATATATTCAACTGCCTCTTTAGGAATAAAATTCTCCTATATGTATAGCCATTGTATTACATATTATTTGCTGAATATGTGGATTGATACTAATTAATGGAAATATATCATTTACCCCAATTATTGGTCTCATGAGTATTTTATTTTCCATGGATTATTGATATGAGTTTATCAATTGCTTCTCTCTCTTCTACAATTATCCATTTGAAGGTCGGTGATCCTATTCTTCATAGAATTTTACATTGTTACAGAGTAGGTATCCATGCCTGCTTCAAACCTCAGAAACTTCCATTGATACACCAAAATCTATTGGGCTCCACATAAATCCTGGAATTGTTTCCTTGCTCCCTCTAGATTCTATCTAGAGAAGTCTATCTAGGTGTGATGCAACCAGAGAAAGTGCACATGTCGAAGTGGAGAGTGTTTGAATTGATTTGATTCAAATAAGAGTTTGTTTTGCATGTACAATTTCAACAACAAAATTTGAAAATTGCAGCCAACTTTGAAGAGTTACCATGACATCTACAAATCATCTTCTAGGGCCTACCATAGTCTTTTAAAGGTATTTCAATTATGTGAAATGGGTTTTTCACAGAATTCAATTTGAGTCTCTAGTTTGAGAGACATGTTTAGTTGAATGTTAGAGGTTTGCAACAGCTCACATCCATCCGTATCCTCTATTTTGTCTTGATATTTCTCACTCCAAAGGATGAGATAGGTTAATTTCCTTATATGATTTGAAATACCTATTCGATATCTCAAACGGGTCTTTGACATAATTTGATTTCGTTGAATGTAGAAGAAGTTGTGATTGAATTGGTAACATGAAATCAATCACGTTTTTGAGTTTTTATTTAAGCTTACATACATCATTTGATTTACATGTACAACTTCTTCAATTGAAAGTTGTTCCTGAATTTGAAGAAGAAAATTGCAGAAACCTCTATTGTACAACTTCAAAATAGATTTGAAATCAGTTCCTCCTCTATCACCATTCAATTATGTTGAGTGGAAATTGAAGATGGTTGCATATATTAAGAGCCATGATATCCTTGATGTGTCTTTTGGAGCTGGTAAAGAATCTTATGAAGAGGAAAATGATTGGCTAAATGAGTGTGATAGAACATATGGAAGTATGTGTATGGTAATGATTCCTAATATGTGTTATCTCATGGAATATGTTGAATATCTATTCAAACTATGGAGAAATATAGATAGAGGCTTTAGTGTGCATAAAGAAGTAAATAATACCTGAAGCGAATCCAACACCTCCTTAAGTGTTCTCCCTTCAAATGGTTTGGACACAATTCTCTCTGATGAAGTTGTTCAAGATGAAGAAATAACATAATCTTCAATTCATTCAATTTGAATTGTTGAAAGTATCCTTGTAGAGAATCCTTATCCCATTGCTCCAGAAGTTAATGAGATCTCTGATATCTCATATTCTCATAGAGCTAATGTAGAAGAAGACATCTGAACATCCATTGTTGAAGAAAAAATCTCCTTCCATACTACTTAGTCATTCTCCAGTGATTCTTCTATTCTAAATTTTGTTCAAATTTTGCCAGTGAAAGCTCAAGGAGATGAAGAGAAATTTGATTCCTCTCTCTCCAATCATGCTATTTGTGTGCATCAAATTGATATGTTGGATGTTTTGGAAAAAAATTCATATTTTAGGAGTGATCCACTCACCCTCATTGATTTAGTGCTTCCATCAAATTCCTACATGATTGCTTGCACCAATTCTTAGAGTTTTATTGAAGAAGGAGAAAATAATGCATCTTCCATATCAATAGAGCACTTGAAACCTTTGTTCCTTATTCTTGGATTTTATATCACCTTATTTGGTTAGAATTTCAAGTTTCAAGACCTTTCAGTCATGCTTGTGACTGTTCTCATCAGTTTTGGTGTGAAAAATCAAGCGCCTCAAGTCTCTTTCAAATTTGTTTCTGGGGATTCGATGTCAGTTTCTTCTCATGAGTTTGCTGATATGAAATATTGTGATTTCATGGATATTTTGAAATTTGGCTCAGATTATAGAGCTCACACATTCTCTCTCCTTGGTCTCATGTATTCTCTCCCTTCCTACTTGATCACATGCTCATCTCGTCATAGTGCTAGTAAAGATGGAGACCTATTGCATCCACTTGGACACTTTCTCCTCACAACAAGAGATGATTTTACCTCATATGGTTCGATGTTCAAAGCTACAACATCTCAGTTGCTTGGGTTTACCTCACATGGTTCGAATTCTCAATCACTTTTGCTCTTTTGTCAGAACATCTCAGTTGCTCTACATGGTCCCATAATCTATTATGCAGTTGTTTATGTTCCTGATTTAGTTGAGCATATCCATGTTCTTCCAAAGATTTTTTTTTGTCTAGACATAGTAATTTAGTTTGGAGAGGTTCACATGCACAGTCCTAGGATACTAGTGCACACAAGGACCATCCCACTGCATTACTGCTCCACATAGTTGAAGATTACAAAAATATTTTCACAAGTTTTTACTCAAGAAGAATTTTTTTCTCTTAGTAAGAAAACTCGATACTAATTCTCCTGCTTATTTTGATGGGGGGATTTTCCCATGAGGTTTTCCCCATTTCCTTAGTTTTGTTAAGCATTTATCATTTTTTTGCATTTAGGTTATATGGGTGACCTTTGGTCTTAGTTTCCAAGTGCCAGGTTGTCGAAAGTCAGGATTAAGGGGGGGTGTTGGGATTATTATTAATAGTCCCTTTGACCACATAGTCTATTTGTCCATTTCCCTAGATTAGGAGGTCTTCATCACTCCACTGGTGCATGGGAGACACACCTAGGGGACACTTGCCACTTACTGCATCTGTCTGCATGAGTTTAGGTGCTTTAGGGACCAATCCCTATAATTTAGGAACCCACTCTAAGTTCCACCAGCGGTCTCTAGCATTTGACCCTAATAGGCATTCAATTAAGTTTGATTATGATTTGATTCCCATCAATTAGATCACTCCTAGTTTCCATGATTCAAGGGAAGTAGGGTGCATTCGCTCACCTACCCTCATCAGTTAGCTGGTTGTGAACTATTTTAGTGATCTAGAGTTGCATTAGTGAGCTCTAGTGGTGATTTTCCCACACTGATTTAGCTCCTAAGTCAGTCCAGGTTGGTAGATTCGACTGCCTCTTTAGGCATTCAAATGATCCTATATGTATAACGATTGTATTACATATTATTTACTGAGTATGTGGATTAATACTAATTAATGGAAATATATCATTTATTCCAATTATTGGTCTCATGAGTATTTTATTTTCCATGGATTATTGATTTGATTTTATCAATTGCTTCTCTCTCTTCTACATTTCTCCATTTGAATCATGAAGGCTGATGATCCTATGCTTCATTGAATTTTACAGACCCTACCTTCATCAAACATAATGTTGTTGACCCTACCTTAGTCAACACTATTGTCATTGACCTTACCTCAATCGACCGCACCACCTTTAACTATGACCATTTAAACTCCACTTATATCAAATCTACCATCATTGACCATAACTACATTGATAGCGCCGCAGACAACCACACCTCCAACAAAAGACAAAATAGGTCTTTTAAGAAAAATAATAAGAGCAAGAACCCTAACAATGACAATCAGATTACTTTGACAATACAACCAATAATAGGATCCATAGTTGATAAATTTGTCTTTATACCTTCTAACTCATTAGAGTAGGAACTCGACAACTTCATCAAAGTGTCTTCCAAATAACAAACCAAAATATGGTCAAAAGATTCTAAAAGACTTAAAACTACGAAGGAAGAACTAGAAAATATCTAAGAAGTATATTCATTGAGGGTAAAACAAATTATTGGGCCATTACCAGAAGCTCAACTAGAGAAGACAATTGACAAATTGCAAAGTCTAGTGGGATTTGTCCTTGAAAATTATGAAAAAATGTAGGACCAATTCACCCAAAAACAAGAAGATGAAACCACTCTTCTCATCGTCGACCAATTTAGAGAATTTGAAGAATGTGATAGAAGGTTGAAAGAATACGAAGTACGGGAAACAAAAGCAACAATTTTTCTCAATAATTGCTATTCGTATTATGGAAAAATTTGTATTGAAAATTAGAATATGCAAGGTACTCTAATAGAACTTTACAAATGGAAGAAATCATGCATACTTTGGATGACTAGATAAACATGGAGCAGTAGCGACGGGATCAATGAAGGAGGAAAGAGTATCGATGGTGACATGAAGGAAAGAGAGCACAAGAAGAATTTGGTTGGCTAACCGATCACATCTACAAATTGATGAGATCAACAGAACTACAAACTTAGAACTTTGATCCCAACATGTAAAATATATTAGATGAACCTATGAAAGTAAAGTTGATACGACTATCAGAACTCACAAGTGCAGCTACAAACATCAGGATTGTTCTAAGGGATAAGATGTATTTAAATATCACCTCAACCTCTTTACCCCAACCATTATAAAAGCACGTGTTGATTTTACTATGTTAGGTGAAGCATCCAACTCTTAGTAGGCCTACATTTTTTTTTAATTTTTTCAAAATTGTATAAAAATATACACCTACCTATTCTCTTCGGGATGAAGAAAAGTTTTGGGGTGGAGGATATGCTAGAGGAGACTATTCTACCAAATGACTAGGTCCTCTCGATCGATTAGAGATTATTTGGTCCAGTTCAATCAGGTTGGCTAAGCCAATTGACTAATTAGTTAAGATGCTACACCTATATAACTAACTGTATGATATATATAATAGGATGTTGAGCTAGGAGATGATAGGATTCCATTATTGTACAAAATGGTTTGATATTCTAATAAAGATACTCATTGGTCTTGTCTCCACTACTTTCTCTCTTCCTTATTCTCCTATGTATGTATGATCAATTACTTGTTATATAAGTGTGTATATTGTGCTACTGGAAACCTCATGTAATCTCGTAGATTACAACAAGAAGTTGAGGTCATTGATAGGAAACTTGACTGAACAGTGATTTGAACCTTTTGCAAATTGTCTTTGAGGGTTAATAACATTGGTAATTTCTGCTTTCTAGTCACGAGAAAAGGTCAAATCTCTTTGGATTTGGATTTATCACTTTTCATGAGTCAGTGAATCAATCTTGAATTTTTGGCTTTTACAACTTCATGATGAGATCAAGTTGAGGTTATGCATGCTGTTTAAGAAGCACGATATCAATGTTTTGAATGTCAGTGTTTTGGTTATGAATGATGTTAATTGTTACGAATTTTAATAAAGAGCTAGAGCTTGACTTATGGATACATTGTATAATATGGCGCCATAAGTAATATGATTGAATATCTTGTGGAAATTTAATCTAGCTTGTAGTGCTTGTGCTCCTCGAAAATGTATTTTTTATTTGTGCTTTGTTTTAGAAGAAAAAAGTTCTTATGTTTCTAGTTTTCCTTATTGCTTGCTAAGTTCAAGGGCATTGGATTTATGCATCAAGGGGATATAGCTAGAGATATATTCCTTAATGTGATTTGATTCTTGTGGAGGTTGAGTGTAGTATCTTTGTTTATTCATGTTTTTATTATTGATTTTTCTTCAATAATGTTGAATCAATTGTAATGCTCATGTAGACTTGTTTTTTTTACAATCTACCCAAAAATATAAGTTAGGACCTTTGTTAGATAATCAGGTAGATTCATGCTACTAATTAATGCATTCTTCATAGTTTGTCATTTTTCATATATAGAGGTCTCAAGTTTACTAAAATACCAAAAAACATATTTTCTAAAGTAATTTTAGTTTTTTTTCTAATTAAGAGTGTTTTACACTAAGCTTAATAATATAATAAAACACTGTCTAATTGAACAAATGGGATTCGTTCTTACGTGGTGGCCTTCGCAGATGCTTAGTCTTGACTTGTTTCACTGGGATTTATATCGTGGAAGTAGTGAACGACAACACTTGCCTTGCTTTTAACTGATGTCCTTGCTTCCAACAAAAGATTTTATGTTCTAACATAAGCTCGAAAAGAGCAGACTCGAGTAAAAATGAGAGAGATCGAACGAGTGCAAATATGATATAAGATATAATAGTAAGGATATATTAATACGTATGCCGATGCAACATTACATAGTCTAACATGTGGAAAGAATTATCATCAGTGTACCAACAAAGCCATCGAAGATCATCTGTTGTCAATTATTTAAATCCCATTGACCACCATCATGCCCCTAGACCCGAGACTACATGAGTCATTGTTGCATGTGGTGAAGGTGCTAACCAAGTTACCATTCATTGGATGCATAATAGTTGGTTGTGATTTTTTGGAAAAGTGTCTCATGGCGATAAACATCTGGTGCTTGATGCATTTGCATGAGAACACACTATGCAGGTCATCCCCATTTACTATGACCCCATCCACCAACAGTCAATGGTCAAGGATATGGCACTACTGGAAGAATTAAAAAACCCTGATATCGATTAGCATGCCATTATTAAGTTGCAGGGTAAGCAATCGTTGATTATGCTCGAGCTTTTGAATGCTTGGTTCTTGTCGATAATTTGTCCACTCAAGTATCAAGAGTCATATCCATTGCAAGAAGTTGATAACAATATGCCCAAAGTCTCATTCGATCAATGTTATCTATATTCCAGTGAATAAGAGATTCTAATCTCATAAGATAAAATTATACTTATATAAAAAAACATTAAATGCTTGTCCCTGGGTGCTCATTGATCGCTTTGGATTGAGTGATTAAAGGGAAAAACATTGAATTTGGATGGTGAATTTTGGTTTGAATTTGATCTAACAATTTAGCCTCAAGTGCAAAACATATTCATTTGTAGTATTCATTGAGGCTAAGGACCCATGATGAGCATGTGAAAAGATTTCAAAGCGTTTAATTCATGGTTCAGATAACTAACTCTTGGATTCATTTGTGACAGATCCTGCAAGATGAGCATGTGAAATGATTTTAAAGCATTTTATTCATGATTCAACTAACTAAATCTTGGATTAATTTTTTTGTAACAGGTCCTGCAATGGTTTGTAGGGATCAACATTGTAATGTATCAGTACAGTCCCACAATTTTTCAACTAGTGAATTCACATCCATCATAATATCTTTGATCCTATCGTTGATAACATCATGATTGAATGCACTGAGTTTGTTATTGGGAATGTATCTAATTGACAAAATATGAAGGAGGATGCTTTCAATCTTTGTTTCCATGGTTTCTAATGTAAAATATATGTTCCTTTGTGATTCAATGTTGTGTGAATTAGTGTCATCCTTATAATGTTTTTCGTTTTTATAGAGGTTAGTATCAACCACTAAAAATAACTAGTTTGTTTGGAATTGTTTGTGTTATATACTGACCTTATTCAAAGTGATTAACTTGTTTGTTTTATCCTAGGAAATGGATATACTAGATATGTGACTTAATCAAGAGGAATAATGTATAATAAAAACAAACATAAAAATTAATTGATCTTTGGAACCTCATAGCCATCATAAATCTGATTGCTAGCTAACTACGAGTTTTTTTAGATAGAAATAGTTAGTATGCATGGTTCATTTGTATCCTAATTTGTAGATAGAATATATAGAAATTAATACACCAATGTATCACAAAATTGGATAATATAATAGTTGTGATAAATAATGTTTCCCATATATGGATCGTAGGCAAATGGGAAGGTTATAAAGAACAAATGTGATCACCTTCTAGAACTCACTTTTACCAGTTTACTCTGCCAAAGATTATTGAAGTTGAAAGGATTCCAAGTATGGAGATTCATCAAAATATTGTATCAAGTTTGCTTCAAAGTGCGTTGGATTTTTTTGACTCGAATCTCTTTGCATTTGATTTTTGCAGTATACCATGCATAGAAGAGTAATACAAGCATGCCATGTAGGGGGGGTGATCCATTCTCTTGAAATCTATAAGCATCATGAAGTTGGGAAATTGATGTAGATCACCTTGATATTGTGTGGGACACATTGATGAAAATTCAGGCCTTTGTAATGAAGGAGTTCGTGGCAAGGAAGCTTATTCTCTATGTGGAGATGGTGAGAAATATGATATCACGAAGCATGAATCACCTGATGAAACATGCCACATATGTCACATAAGCCACGATTCATATGATTAACAATTGAATTATGAGGAAAATCTTGGCTTTCATCCATTGCAAAAGA
>LPNX011091348.1:0-43321 GCA_001517045.1 Pseudotsuga menziesii | reverse complement strand
ATATATATATATATATATAAGACAAAATATAGTAATTTTCACATTATGCATCATGGTGGTCTGATAAAGTGAAGCCATCATCCTATCCATGCAAAAATACTACCATGATTGTCATGTTAAAAAAACAAGGCCCTCCCAATAGAGGGAAAACACGCCCAATATCGGTAAGAGTTCAAAAAGTTTTGAATCATTATCTAAGATCTATAAGGCAAAGAAATAAGACTATCTAAGATATAAAACTAGAAAAATTGAAAAACGTCGGAGGTATCCAGAGCAGCAGAGCATCGTCTAGCCAGGATGTGCACCATGAGAAGAGTCGCTTCGTTGTTTAGTGACTGGGCAAGCTTTGTAATCCAAGTCTTAGACTACTCATCTGTAATCTTGATAGGTAGAAGATTTTTCTTCCTTGGCATAACCAAATCTTCCAGTTCCATCCTTATTATCTTCTTCACTGACGTAGTAGTGGGTTCGAAAGAGATTTGAGCCTCCAGATGACCTCCAGAGTTGATATTTGGAATCTTGATTCCTTGTCGCATCTGGCCTTGAGACTCCATGGACACACTCTGAGAATATCCTCCAAGCATAGTCTCCTCTGAAGGGCCCTGCTCTGGAGCAACCACAACATCAAATTTCTTATCAAAAAGAGACTACACCCATTCAAAACCATCCTCTAGACTATTCAGGTCGTCCACTATTTTCTCCATGGTGATGCACATTTCTAGAGTTGCAGCCTTGGATTTTCTCCATATGGACTGCATATCCTCCATCAACAGGCCCATCATATTCTTGACTACCTAATAATGGTTAATTTTCCCAGTTGAAAGTGCCGAGGCCAACTACTTGGCCACAATGCTAGCTTCCCAATCATCAATAAGGAAACATACATGCATTTAAATAGAACCAACGTATCCCTTAGTACTGAAATTACCAAACCATATGCATCCATAATCACCCCAAACACTGCTTACTCTACGTGGTTTACCCCTCTATTGAGTAGTCATTATTCCCCCAACATCGTTCCTCTTTCCAAAAAAACCTTCAGAGATTGAAAATGATAACAAAGAACCACAAAAATGAGCATTAGCTCCAAACCATTTCCCATTGGCTTATAAAACCTACAATCCACATGCGGGAGTTGTCTCGCTACCCTTTGGGATTGAATTTCCCTTGTCATGAACTCCATCACATCCACAACTCAAAAAGCCAAAATACAACAGGGTATTAATCTCCACATTAAGTCTCCAAGATTCCACATTAACCACGACATGAAACTACCTGTCCATGCGTATGGGGACAGCCTAACATTGAACACCTGGTAGGATTCCCATGTATGGGAACATTCTCTTCACCTGCATATGGGCTAAATATACAAAAATGTTATCAATGCGTTCAAAAACTATATTTTAGTCCATTCAAAGGACTAAGTTATATGTATAGGCAATATAGGGATGATGTTCTCCCATGAGAGTTGAAAAATACTATTATTTGAATTTGTTTTGCCAAAGTACCTATTGACTTTCTCATTCCAAAATATTTCTTCAGGCAATAATCCCGCTAGATCAAAGTACATGCCCATGTAAACATAGAGATATAAGAGGCATAGAAAAAACATGCATGGACTTGTTGTTTGATGCAAGTGAAAATCCCCGACATGATTTTGAATAGAATTACAAACCTCAACCAACTAGAAACCAAAACTCAAATGCAAAGATATATAACCATAAGGTACCAACTATGAAGCTTTTAGGCATCTATGCATGTTGCAACGTGCCAACTCAAGAATAGAAGAATTGTGCATATCATGTGATACGTTCCAAGCTTTGTTTACGTTACAATTAATGTAAAGTCAAAACATTTTATGTTTTCTAATTAATGCTAGAGTAATATATAGCATTACTTGAAACGTTTGTAATATCCAATACCAACAGTTTCAAACATAGGATAGAAGCTTCAAAATTCTCTTTTGCCTCGAGAAAAGGCAAAATAAGACCACAATTTTTTTTATTGGTTTACGTAAGGGTTTAATCATTGTCATTGGTTTATATAAAGGTTGAAAATAAGATGTTGGGGGAAAATTTGGTTAAATATGTTGGTTTGCATGTAGATTAATTGAAACAGTGGCAAGTCTATTCATAAAGTCTTTGTCAGCTCGAAGGCAAGTACCAATGAGACCCTTTGTGGTTAGGAATTTCCTTTGTGGCAATACAAATTAAAATAACCTAGTAAGTTCCTTTGTTACGTTCACAATTATAATTCTTAGGGGGGCCACGAGAAGGGGCCTACCCTATCAGCTCTAGGTTTGGGAGTCTAACCCTAAAGGACCTATAGAATTAAACATCCAACCTCTACTACTTCAGTCTTGGACTTAGAAGCACCAACAAACTGAGCTACCCCTTAGGGATAAGTTCCTTTGTTACATTACAATGTAACAAATTAAAAGATCTTTTGAATATAAACATAATGGCTTTTATCAATTGGGTTTAATTTATAAGGTTGAAAAGAAAAATATATATTTTCATTAATCGAGTCTCGATGTTATTTAAGGAATTATTACCCTTGAGCTTATTGGGAGTGACAAAGTACCAACAATTTCACTTTTTCTTAAATAGATTTCCTAAAATAATAATAATAACAACAAAAATAAAATATATAGAGATATTATACATCAATTTGAGGCGTATGCAGACTATGACTTAAGATATATTATTACTATTATCATGTATCGATATTTTTTTTAATGCATTGCTAAATACACAAATTTTAAAGTACATATTAGAGAGTTGGGTTCAAAATTCAAATGATAGTTGGCTTATACATTTTTCAATTAACATGTTAGTTGGGTCCATCTTGAGTGGTTGCAGGATGGAGTGTCATCTTCTCCACCATGTTTTATTTCCATACATGGCATGCTTATCTCATCATGAGTATACTATTGTAATGGATTTTAAGGCTGTTGTTGACCTGGGCTTGTACCCTGAAGAATTTAGGATTTAATCCTTTAACCCTCTTTTCCATATTTCAAATTAAACTTTGATAAAGCATATAAAGATAACATAAGAAAAATAGGGATTGGAGAAGCTACTAAATATAATTATAGTGAATTCCACAAATAATACAGTTGGTGCTTATCAATCTATTTTAAATTAGGGTTTGAGATCACATCAAATATATCACATTTTGTTCTCAAAGTAATTTTCAAATTGTTATAAACATTGTTCAACATAGTGTTTGATATTTGTCTTACTATCATGAACAATGTATTGGAAATTAAAACCCATATGAAAGAAAAATAGTGAAATGATAAAATCTATTGGGCTAGGAAAAGTGCACAAGGAAGAAGTTGACGCGCAAGCAAAGAAGGAAAAGTGTGCGCACGATAAGGGAAACGAAGGTCAAGAAGGAAGGAAAGGAACTGGCGCATAAAGATAAAACATGCGCGCGATGGAGAAGGCATGATGATGATGGAAAGGAAGTGCAGAGCAGAGGAAGCCGTGACAGGATTGGTGTGACAAGGAAAATCACATCCAGATTTGGTGGAAGAGGCAGGTAGAAGAGTTAAAGCTGGATAGGTGGAAATCAAGGAAGACAGTAGAAAGACGAACCAGCAGAAGATGGAAGGACGATTTTGTGGCTAGTTATGACTGGTACAGACGAGATGAAAGATGTTTATGCGACCAGTTAAGGCTATGGTTAATGCATTATAGGACTTTCGCGGCTAGGTATGGGATGACATTGAATGTAACTCAGATTGTTGTAGCTACCCTAGTCTGTAATAACTGAGTAGTACTCACTCAACCTTGTGTGGTCATGTAATTATTATAAATAGAAGAAACTCTCTCTGTATAAGGGTTCGGATTAGTTGGTTCTCAGTCATTCGATTCAGTTCATTTAGTCATTTTTGGTTAGATTCTATTAGATTCAGTAGTGGACTCAGAGGAGAGTTTGGTAGAATTAGAAGGCTGTTGAGCCACGGATCTTGCTGCTGTGTGCGAAGACCACTAGTAAAGTAGAAGAGTCGATCCAGGATGTGTGCGGATCAGTAGGAGTAGATAGAGAATAAAACAAAGAGCATGAGAGCAAGAAGATTGAGTCAAAAAGACATATCTTAAGAACAATATGCAAGTTGTAGACTGCAAGGTGCTACCTATATTTCTCATGCCAGATGAAGAGCACCTTGGTGGTTTTTCCTAGATGGGTTTCCATGTTATTTCTTGTGTCATATGTGAATGTTGTTGAATGGTGAATGTTTATTATCTTACATATTTACAGTTACAGTTGCTTTGAGTGTATGTCACAATATAGATGAATGAATGTTTAAAAGTATTGCTGCACTATTGTGTATGAGTTCATGGGTAAATCTGCTAAGTGTAATATAAGTCATGCACTGCTTGTTAATTATAAGGAATTAGCTGCGTCGCATACTTGCGCCATTTTCTAAGAAGTTAAGGTCAAGGTCGTGTCACACAGGTGACCTGTGGCACTTGGTTGTGCTGCTGTCATAGAGTGACAGACTCCATCCCATCATCTTTGTTGAGCGCCTTGGACACATGCCAAGGGAATATAATCCCTCTCCAACTGCAAAAACATGGTTCTGGGAGTTACACATTAAGATATCTCGAGTGAGACTGCACCTGCTTCATGGGAGTTTTCGACTGAGCTTGCTCTATTGGGCCGATGTCTTGTAGTGTTTTGTTGGTATTGTGTTGTTGTTGAACCGTGGGTAGAGACAAGGAAGAGAAAGAGGCCAACAAATGGTTCCGTTGTCGGGACTCGTTAACCATTTGATTCGAGGGAAATGTTGTGGCATCCGACAAAGAACAAGATAGAGGACTGGATGGAGTCTAAGACGCTAACATTCGCGCAATAGGAGAGCGTAGGATCTCAGTTAAGCGCAGAAAACTGGGTGGACAAGTAGATATATTTGGATATTCACAAGATATTATTTCCAGAGTTTCCCATTGTACTACACAAGTGGCTATCAAGATTGGCAAGAACGCAGACAAACTTCCAGAGAAGAGAAGCAGTCGAGTGGAGTGATCGGTTGGTGCACAGAGTAACCAGTTTAAGTAACACCATATCTAGAGCTATTTATTTTTGGGTTGACAATATTTTGCAAGGCTATATTACTGAGTTTGCAGTAGAGGCTATAACCTCATATAGTGAGGTTGAAATAATTTTTTTTCGAGGACCTCGAAGAAGATATTTGTTGTCTATCAATACATGGATCAATATGCTCATGTATGAGAAGGGTATCTTGCAGTTGAGTAGTTGAGTCGCATACCCCGGAGGAAGGCTACGTCATAGAAGACCTATCAAGAAAATGGGAAGCGGTAAATTGAGATGTTCCTAGGAAGTACAGAACCTGAACTAGAAGCTAGAGTCCTAAGGAGTGGAAGGAGATTCAGATCAAGGAAGAGAAGAAAGACAGAGGAAGGTCGACAAGCTCCTAGTCTGTTCAAAGAGAGTGAACACAAAATTCAGTCGTAAGTAGACGAAGGGTCTTACGACGAAGAGGAGGACTATATCTTGATCTCGGAAGGAGAAGAAGACTTTGAAGAGACCGACGAGACACCAAGGTTAGGACGCAACTACATCACACCAGGAGTATCGCCAGAGGGAAGGTCTAGAGCCTCATCTCCTGAAAGAGTTGTTAATATTGATAGTGCTAGCACCGCGGATAGCGCGCAAGAGCAAACATCTCCATTAGATCAGTCATCAGATAACCCTGACGCCAACGCAATGGATGGGATGGATATTCAGTTACCTACATTCAATGGTAATGGAGTAGAAGACCTAGAGCAACATTGGTTCATCTGTGAAGCTGTTTGGATGGTTCTCTTAGTTCATAATGTAGACTTAAATAAACTGCAGATGATCATGACTCTAAGGGGTCATGCACTTGACTGGTTTATGGAGTTATGCATGGTACCGCCAGGAACACCATAGAAAACCATTGAAGAGATACTGGCCGCAATGATCTCTAAGTTCAGAAAACCTAAATCTGAGTCATAGTGTATCACTAAGATCAAGGAAATCAAACAAGCATTGGCAGAGTCAGTATGGGACTTTGAACAATGGTTTAAGACCTTGATGGCCAAAGTAATTTTTTAGATGTCAAATGTTCAGCATAAGGAGTGGTTTATTGCTGTGCTACTACCACACATCTAAGGGCCATTGATGCAAAAAAAATTGAGTCGCAGACATAAGTGCTAGAACTGGAAATGAAGCTGGAAGCTTCACCAATCAGTGATAGTGCTGCAGGGATGGTGCAGATTCAGTCATAGTTGGCTAGTTTGACGATACAAATTTAGGACATCAAGAAGGGTAAGGAAGCCCACGAAGACTTATGGTGCACGAAATGCAAAATAGATGGACACACCAAGGATAATTATCTGACCTTCATGAATTACATCTCATCTGGTGCGCCAAACTCATTAAGTGCCCATGGACTACCCTAGTGTCCCATATGCCAGACCAGGGGACACCACGACGAAGACCGCCTATACTTGCAAAATATTGTAATCATTCCTGCAGACATGTTCTATAAGTTCTACAAGTCAGTAGGGCATGAAGAGAAGGATTGCAGAGCATACCATCTCCTAAAGGAAAAGATGGTCGACACATACTTAATGAAGAATGAAGGGCAAACTCAGTCTAAACCTACACAAGCATCATATCAGCCTGCACATTTCCCACCCAATCAATATTAGAACCAACACCAACCTCAGTATGTGCCGCAATAACCATATGCATAGCAGAATCACTATGAGCTGCAATATCAACATAATCAGTACCCAACGCAGAAACCACACCCTCAGGGAAAGGGTGGCAGAAAATTCAGAGGTAGAGGAGGAGGAGGAGGATTTGTTAGAGGAAGATGTCAGGTTACATGCTATAACTGTGGACAACCAGGTCACTATGCTGGAGATTTCCTATAACCTGCGAAGACATGCTCATATTGTAAGGGACAAGAACATAATGTGGAGCAATGTCCTTAGTTGATCGCAAAATGGCAGGCTAGGAACATCACATGTCCTAACCCTGCACAAAACCCGAACCCAAACCCGAATACAAACTTGAACATCCAGATGATTGTTGTTGAGCCAAGATAACCAAACATTGCTGTCCTAACATGAGGAGGTGTTGTGACTGGGGCTGATCCAGAAACCCCGCTGGAACAACTACAGCCATTGGTCCGACCCGCGGCGCGAAAGAAGGAGCCATTAGACATCCATAAATAGAATCAAGTATTCAAGGATGTGTGACATGCATTTGTGGATCCAGAAGAACCGTCAACATCAAAAGAAGTCAGGGAGATCCCTGAATGATTTCAACATATATTTCAAAAGAAGACTCCACAAAAGGTTAGTAAACTCAAGTCGTTTCTATCAAGTTTCTTAGCATTAATTCGAGACAAAGATGCTACCACAGAACTTCAAGCACTGATAGAAGAAATACTAGTAGAGTCACAGCCTAACAATAAAGTTAACCAGGTCATCAAGAAATTCAAAACTAGACGCAAGTTAAGAATGACTGTGTAGATAGGGGATTATGATATGGATTATATCATTTTAGACTTGGGCTCTGATGTCAATATTCTGACGTGACAGACTTGGGAAAGTATGGGAAATTTGCACCTGGACTGGTCTCCTGTCCAGTTGCGACTTGCAAATCAGGCGAAGGTCCTCCCAATTGGTAGATTGAGTCAAGTTCCTGTTGACATTGAAGGGTTGCACACATTTGCAGACTTTGAAGTCATTAACATTGTTGATGACACGAATCCATGTCCTGCTGCTGGGGATAGATTGGGCCATAGATAATTAGACCATTATCAATTTCAAGAAAAGGATCCTCTCATTCAAGGATAATGAGATGAGAGTAGTATCGTCCATTGATCCATTGGAAGGACACAACTATGTCGAGCCTGTCTACAATGAGGGACATGTAGACTATCTTGAACAGATCTACAATGTCACTGCCATGCAAGAAGACTATATTAATCCGATAACGAATGAAAACCTAAGTTGGAAGAGTGCTAGTTCTTGTACATCCGACTTAGGGGAGGAATTGGAGAACTGGAAAAACAGGATGCATGAGGTCTCTATGAGGAGGTGCGCAAGAGTTACAAGGTCTATTTGACAGGTGGAGAACGAGCTACGAGAGCTACCCACCTATGAGGGTCTTCCTAACCTTGCGACCTTTTTAAGTGAGTTTAAAGGACTTGTAAAAGAGTTGCAACACTTGTCTGCGTTGGACCATGTACTGAAGCCTACACCCGCTATATGGTGGGGTACACATAAGTAGTTCATAACATAATGGCCACAATGCATAAGGTTGATGGAAGTCAGGTTCGACGAAGAAGTCACCACTATGAGCCACACATATACAGGACTATCAAGCCCTACCGAGCACATCAATCGGTGTCACACTGTATTTTCAGAATACCCACGACAGGAATAGGTCCATCATTTCATTCATACATTGGAAATGACACCTAGAATGTGGTATGCATATATGGAGTTGCGACAAGGAACCCAAGATTGGGAAGGAATTGCTAAGCAACTTAGACAAACATTTGAATTTACGGATGTGCAACCTACAATTGATTTTGTGCTTCAAACGATAAAGGAGAAGATATTTGCTGAAATTCCTATCGAAGAGGCCAATGCTCACTAGTGTAGTGTGACCATTCAACAATGGATGGCTTGATACATTCTAGCTGGAGACCCAGATGATGATCCGACTAACATAAACATACCAGAATCAGAGGGCATAGTAGAAGGAAGTGTTATTTCAAGTTACCAGTTCCTTAAGCTACTGAAAATGAAGAAAGTAAACATTGGGTCACCAAAGAACCTAAAGTTCGCCAATATAGGGGATTATTGGGATGAAGAGACATTCACGAATATCACATAATTGCGGCATGAGTATCAGGACATGTTCCCTACCAATTTCTCAGAGATGAAGGGAATAGTCAGCGACCTAGGGGAGATGAAAATACCCCTGTGACCAGATGCTAAACCCAGTAAGCAGCGCCCGTATAGACTGAACCCAAGATATAAAGAGAAGGTAAAAGTAAAATTGGATCGCATGCTCAATATAGGAATCATTGAATATGTTGAGGAATCAGACTGGATAGGCCCTATAGTGATCAAGGATAAGAAAACAACAGGCGAAGTGGGGATATGCGTCGATCTGAGGAAGATCAACGATGCATGCCTACATGATCCATTCCCAACACCATTTACATATGAAGCACTTGAAAGTGTTGGAGGACAAGAGATGTATTCATTCACCGATGGATTCTCTAGCTATCATCATGTCAGAATCACGAAGGAGGATCACCATTAAATGACCTTCGTCATAGAATGGGGATGCTACTAGTATACGGTAATGCCCTTTGGACTCAAGAATGCACCTGCTATTTTTTCTAGAATAGTAGACTCTGATTTTAAAGATTTTATACATAAGTTTCTTGAGGTCTACTTTGATGATTGGACTGTGTTTGGTATAGTAGGAGACCATATTGAGAGTCTGCACATGATGCTGTCCCAATGTCGCCAGTATCAGATCGTGCTTAATTCCAAGAAATGTATATTTTGCGCATTGTTTGGTGTTTTGTTGGGTCACGTCGTATGTTGCGATGGTATTTTGGTCAGCCCAACAAAAGTTGTGATCATTCTTGACTTACCACCACCTACATCAGTCACGTAAATCAGATCAGTGCTAGGACATACAAGCAATTACAGGAAGTTCATCAGAGGGTATGTAGAGATCACTACACCTATGGAGAAAATACTGAAGAAAGATGAAAAGTTTCGATGGACACTAGCTTTCCAGGAAAGCTTGGACAAATTAAAGAACAAGATGGCCACTGCGCCTATACTTGTGTTCCCCGATTGGAAGAAGGAGTTCCATGTGCATGTCGACGCGTCATCTGTCGCGCTCGACATAGTTTTGACAAAGCCAGGAGAGGGTGCACTTGATCACCCTATTTGTTTTGCTAGCAGAAAACTGTCAATGATAGAAAATAACTACACAACGACAAAAAGAGAAGGCCTTGCTATGGTCTATGCGCTTCAGAAATTTCGACACTACTTGTTGGGTGGACATTTTCAGTTGTACACTGATCATTTAGAACTGAAATACCTAGTCAACAAGCCAATGTTGCAAGGGTAGATCTGTAGATGGCTTCTCCTATTTCAAGAATTTGATTTTGAGGTCATTGTCAAACCTGGTCAACTAAATGTTGGGCCATACCACCTGTCAAGGATAGAAAGTGGGGAAGAGCCAACTAGCCTGGAAGATAACTTTCCTGACACACAAATTTTTGTGGTCACTATGATGGAGGATAAGAACAAGGAATTTAATGCTATCATCCACTTTTTGAGTATAGGCTATGCGCCTCCAGGATTCACCATCAATCAGAAGAAACACGTGGTAGTTAGAGCTATGGACTTCACATTGATTGTTGGACACCTCAATAAATTGGGCGCGGATGAAATACTGCGCCACTGTGTTTTTTATTATGAGCAACCTTGGGTTATGAGTGAAGCACATGCTGGTGTTACAGGTGGACACTATGCAGGAAAGGAAACTGTGCGCAAAATATTGCAAGAAAGACTATGGTGGCAAACCATACACATGGATGCTAAAAGCTTCTGCAGGCACTGTGATAATGACCAGAGAACAGGAAAACCATCGCGCCACAACGAGATGCCGCTTACACCACATATAACATTGCAATCCTTCGAAAAATGGGCTGTTGATTTTGTTGGACCTACCAGTCCACCAGGGAAAAATACTGGTGCACGCTACATTATTACTGTGATGGAATACCTAACCAGATGGGCTAATGCTGTGCCAATTAAAGATTGCACCACTGCGAGTGCGGTGAAGTTTTTATTTGAAAATGTAGTCACCAGATTTGGCTGTCCAAAAATTCTACTCAGTGACCAAGGTATGCATTTTGTTAACAAAATGATTGCTAAGTTGACCGTAGAGTTTCAGATCCAACATAAGAAGACGACACCCTATCATCCTCAGGCAAATGGAATGGTCAAAGCTTTCAACAATATTTTGGAGAATGCATTGACCAAGGTATGCAATGTGCGCTGAGATGACTGGGATCAAAAAGTATAAGCTATGTTATGAGCGTACCGCACAACTTGCAAGCGATTGATAGGGAACACCCCATTTAGATTGGTATATGGACAGGAAGTTGTTGTACCAATGTAGTATATTTTGCCAAGCCTATAGATTGCTACACTAACTAAGATGCTGTTGAATAGAGGTTGATGCAACTCGTTTAGATGGAAGAGGAATGATTCGTCGCAGGATTTCATCAGACCGTCGAGAAGCAGAGACAGAAAGCATGGCATGATTTCCATATCTGGGTCAAAACATTCAAAGTTGGAGGACTAGTGTTGCTGTATTGCAACAATTTTTTCAAACACCCAAGTAAGCTAAAGACACATTGGCTAGGGCCATTTGTGATCGTGCACATCATTGATGTGGGCGCAGTAAAATTGCAGAGACTAGATGGAACTTATGTCGCAGGTATTGTGAATGGTAGTCGCCTAAAGCTAGACTATGATGTTCATAACATCCCTGGATAGAATCACGATGTGCATGAAAAACAAAAAAAAGCGAAGTGAAGAGGAGAAAACTGTTATGTCATACGTATACGGCAGAACTAGTTGAAAGCGCAGGAAAAGGTGGAAAGTGCTGGAAAAAATGGAAATGGCATGCTGGTTGACATTAAAGTGAAAATATTCGACGAATATTGAGACGGTTATGACAGCTAAGAATCATTAATTCGATGAGATATGAGGAGAATGATGATGTGATTTTGGGTCCCATCAGCCGTCCCCAACATAAGTTCCATAACTGTGTTGACAGGTACAGAACAACACTCGAGCTACCGAGTTAATGAAGGAACGTGTCGGTGAATAATCCCATGTGATTGATTAGACCTCAACCTCCCATTGTATGATGACTGCAGGATGCGTCAGAGGGTATAAATACAAGTCTTATCCTTTAAACCATCTTTTACGCACACAGAGAGAGCGCGAGAGAACCAGAGTCGAGAGTTACAGAGCCGAAGCCTATCACAGAGTGAGCCGACACCCATGGTAATAGAGCTCTCTAGTGAAAGTGAGTTCTCTGAAGAGACTGTCCCCTTGGGCTATCTAGTTGAAGAAGAAATCGAATCACCCAAAGTCCAACAACTAGAACCAGAACCAGAACTAGACCCGATGGCACAAACAAGAAAGAATCCTATTCCTGCGCTTGCTCTAACCCCTATTCCACCCCCTAGTTCACGGCATGTGCCAAACCCTATTTATAACCCACCAACTGCACCTACACAACCTATCAGAGAGCCAACATAGCCTGGGGAGAGAATGGTTGGAGAGTCGTCCCAACCAAAAATGACAAGGAAACACAAGGCTAAGCCCTTTGCGGGCAATGCCAGAAAAGAACCCATGGAGGAGGACATGTTGGAGGAAGAGTTGATGGACGAGGACTCCCCACCCCAAAGAGACCCACAAGTCAAGGAGGAAGACAAAAAATTCCCACATTATGTCTGACCGAGGAGATTTGAGGCGGAGCCAGTGGCGCTTCCCACGAAAGTCAATACATTTTTTGTTGCACCTCGGATCCTTGAGCGCGTACCCATACTAATGGACATATTGCCAAAGATTTGCAAGTTGAATTTCAATCATTTTTACACTCAAGAGCAGGAGGTATTGGAAAGAACAAACTACATGGTCACGGTTCAAACCAGCCTGACTGGGCCCGAGGTTCTAAAGTCAATGAAATAGGTTGCTGGTGTTGACCGCACAGGATTGATGAACTTGCTGTTCATATCGCATTTTGGCCACAACTTGCAGGCCAATACATATGTGAAATAAATCATGGTCTGTTTCCACAGAGGATTCCTATGGATCGATCGACCATACCCACTCGACGTTGAGCTTATCTCATCGATCACAGGACTGCCAAAGAAAGGACATGACCTGGCACCCTATTTGCGACAAATTCGGGATACCACTAAGATGAAATTGAAGTATAAGCTTCAACATGCGGCTAGGGGATTCTTGATTCCCCTCATTGAAGATCATGTCATGTAATCTCTTGGCCAAGATGAGATGAAATGAATGCACAGTTGGAGCGGTAGAGATCATAGAGCAATGCGCACAAGGTGTGACTTTCAACAGGTCACAGTTCTTGCTGAATGAACTGATCGACGATGTAGAATAGGCCCAGGAGGACCCTAAGTACAAATTTCACTACTCCTTGCTTCATCCTGGTCTCGTTCACCTTGTGGACCAACCCATCAGATTATGTGCAAATGGATTTCCCACTACCTTGCCATGGAGCAAAGTACCAGAACCTGTGGGAGGACAAGAAAAACAAGATTCGCTAGAAGGATAGTAAGATCGAGTTTTTTTCTGCACACTGAGGCGCTACGTGATGTTATCAGAAGATCCCACCGAGTCCAGGCTGTGACGGTGCATAGGTATGCAGCTTTCATCAATTTCCAAGCAGGCGCACACAACATGATTTTGGAACCAAAGAACAACCCGACCAAGCAAGCATACCAGACATGGTTCATGATGACTGATGATGATGTGGATGCCATTATCATGGAGTGGCCTAAAGAATGGTGCGACCCACTGGCAGAGCCATTTCCTGAAGAGAAAAACCAAGAAGACCCACCAATTAACCATGGGGGAAATGCTGGCATAGGCGACGAAGCTGGAATTGGCCAAGGAAACAATAGAGGTGACGATCAAGAAAATCAGTTGCAAGAAGAAAAAGATGATAACAATGGTGATGGTGGCTCCCATCAAATCAATGAAGAGCAGACACCTCCCGATGAGGATACTCGTAACCGTTAGAAAGAACAACAACAACAACGTAGGCCGCTACACAAGAAGAGAAAAGTCGACAGAGCAGCTAAGACAAACACATTGACTGAGGATGATGTTCAAGAGCTAGAAAATGTTGTAGCCGAGGTCTCCAAGAAAAGTCTTGAGGTTCAGAATATGCAGCACGCGAATGTGGCTGGTCAAGTTATAGGGCACCTCAATAATATTATAGAGTCCATTAACGATGTCAAAGCCACCATCGAGGTTGAAACTTATGGGGTGGATCCCAATGTTCCGCTAGTAAAACCATAACTAGTGCTGCCGATCAAAGTACAAATCCAGGGGCGCGCAATGGAAACAGGGAAGGCGACAAGTGCATTTGATGATGTTGTTAAGGATTTTGACACACTACATATCGAATTCTCCAAGCTGTCATTGGGTGAAGTATATGAGCTACAACAGGAAGCTGTGATTGAAATATGACTAAGGGAGAATGCTGTTGTGTATCAAGCAACGAAACAACAAAGGAAGGCCAAGAAGCGCAAGGACCTCCTGAAAGATAAAGAGAAAGAGATTGAGGAGCGCGAGCACAACCGCGTTGCACTAGCTGAAGCCATTAAGGGCACGGTGGTAGACTTCCCATTGGAAGAGGGCCAGGAAGATGAAGATTCAGCCGTTGAGGTTTCCCAGTCGTCATGAATTGTAGTAGAGATGAAGAAGCAGGTTAAGGAACTTCAGGCAAGGAAGGTACTGAGCACGTCTCCTGAGGTGCTTGAAGAGCAAAACAGAACAACTTTGAACGCTATTGGTAAGATAAGTGAAGGTGAAAAACTCTGTACTAAGGTAGTTGAAGCCATTTCCATGATATGGGAAGTGCTTCTAGAAGATGAGGTGGGAGAAAATATCGGAGAAAGCGCGCGATAGGCTGACGAGAAAATCACTGCGACAAAGGCAGAGATGAAGAAGCTGTCATTTCAAGAAAAAGTTACAAAGATGGTAGAGATCAAGCAGTTGTAGTAGGAATTCCAAGCTCTCTGTGACCAACAACGGACTAGGGAAGCAGAGGTGGAGACACACCAATTAGAGGCAGTGCAACTCATAGGCATTATTCAACCTATACAGAAAAAACTTCAATATATGGCGAATTCGCTAGAGGCAGGAACATCAGAACCTATCAGTTCTGACTGCGTGGAGAAATTGGTCACACAGTTAGATGAAGTAACATCAGAAGTTACTAGAGTGCAACCGATGTTAAAGGAATTTCAGGACAAGGTTGGTTTTCCTGCGTAGCCTGGGCTAGAGCCCGAGCTAGAGGCTTAAGTCGTGAGCAGTCACATTTTTGTGGAAATATCCATTTTTTATTAGTGGCTTGAGACGAGTCACATGTGAGTGTTGGGGGCCTGTTGGGCCAGGAAAAGTGTGTGCACAAAAAGGGAAAAGCAACTCAAGAAGGAAGGAAAGGAACCGACACAAAAATATAAAACATGCGCACGACAGAGAAGGTAGGATGAATATGGAAAGAAATCACATAGTAGAGGAAGTTGCGACGAGAAAAAGCACATCCAGAGTCGGTGGAAGAGGCAGGTAGAAGAGTTAATGTTGGATAGGTGGAAATCAAGGACACCGGTGGAAGGACGAACCAACATAATATGGAAGGATAATTTTGCGGCTAGTTATGACTGGTACAGACGAGCTGAAAGACGTTTCTACGACCAGTTAAGGTTGTGGTTAATGCATTATAGGACTTTCATGGCTAGGTATGGGATGCCATTGAATGTAACATAGATTTTTGTAGCTACCCGAGTCTGTAATAACTGAGTAGTAATGAGTCGACCCTGCATGGTTTTGTAATTATTATAAATAGAAGAAACATGCTCTATATAAGTGTTCATATCAGTTGGTTGTCAGCCATTTGATTCAGTTCATTTAGTCAGTTTTGGTTAGATTATATTAGATTCAGTAGTCGACTCAGAGGAGATTCTGGTAGAAGTAGAAGGCTGTTGAGCCATGGATATTGTAGTTGTGTGCGCATACCACTAGTAAAGTAGAAGAGTTGATCCAGGCTGTGTGCGGATCAGTAGGAGTAGATAGAGAATAAACCAGAGAGCATGAGACCAAGAAGATTGAGTCAGAAAGACATATCTTAAGAACAATTTGCAATTTGCTACCTATATTTCTCATGCCATATGAAGAGCACCTTGGTGGTTTTTCCCAGATGGGCTTCCACGTTATTTCCTATGTCATATGTCAATGTTGTTGAATGGTGAATGTTTATGTGAATGTTTTCTTATCTTACATATTTACATTTATAGTTGCTTTGAGTGTATGTCGTAATATAGATGAATGACTATTTAAAAGTATTGCTACACTATTGTGTATGAGTTCATGGGTAAATATGCTAAGTGTAATACAAGTCGCGCACTGCCCGTTAATTATAAGGAATCGGCTGCGTCACATACTTGCGCCAATTGCTAAGAATTTAAGTTCAAGGTCCTGTCGCGTAGGTGACCTGTGGCACTTGGTTGTGCTGCTGTCGTAGAGTGACGGATTCCATCCCATAATATTTGTTGAGTGCCTTAGCTACACCCCAAGGGGCTATAATCCCTCACCAACTGCAGAAACATGGTTTTGGTAGTTACACATTAATATATCTCGGGTGAGACCGCGTCTGCTTCGTGGGCGTTGCTGACTAAGCTTGCTCTGTCGGGATGATGTCTTGTAGTGTCTTGCTAGTATTGTGTTGTTGTTGAATCACGGTTCGAGACAAGGAAGAGAAAGAGGCCAACAAAATCCTTCATACATATACAGGTAGGAGACCAAGTTTTCATTCACATGCATGTAACTCACCAAGTTAAGGAAGCCAATTTTTCATTCACATACATGTAAGACACAAAGTTAACATCCTTGTACATTGGATTTCCCATCGAGGTACTAACTACTCAAAAATTGATTGATTTATTCAAAACCATGAAGTGAGTGGCATTCCTAACAATGTAAAGAGTGATATTGTTGATGTCCTTCATCAACATTGACCTGCAATTTCACATTATTCAAGTTAGGATCATACTCTCACACTTTTATCTATTACAAAGCTGTTTTACATAACCAATTTGTTATATATTTTAATAATAACAATATCAACAATTCAATTTAAATTCATAACTTAGCTAGATATTAAAATAATGTATAATACTCCCTTAATTATAGGACAAGGGTCTTGTCATGTACCTACAATCTACTCAATTTTTTTTATTTGATCTTAAGACTTTTCTTAACTTTGTTTTGCCACATAAGGTCATGCAACACTTCCTTTCCTTAGCCACAAGGGTTAGACCAACTTGTGCCTACTACAACTAGACTAGCCTCTTCACCTAAGGTCTACTCATAACTTCCGCTTAGACTATGAACCATCAAGTGAAACTAAATCCTACTGAACCGAGTTCATTCAATAGTCTAGCATGCATTTATCCATAGCCTTTAAAACATCCTATGTTAGAACCAAAGGTTATGTACGTTCATCACACCTCTGGATCTTCCAAAGTAAGTTAGTCGAAAGGTAATAATCGACTAATAAAGCAATTGACTAAAGGATTGACTGAGAGATCGATTGATTGGTTGACTGAATGGTTGATGGGGTCATCGATTGGATGGATGAATAGACAAGAATAACCAACTAATAAAAAACTATCGCGATATTTTAGGAAACGGTTAAAATCGATGACCCTTATTTGTGGACCAGATCGCCCTCAATTTAAGGAAGTTTTATGTTTTATCTTTTGAATTTCACAGTGTAAAATTTTAAATACAACAAATAAAATATAGTGAAATCCATAATATCAAACACAATGTTGATACACTATGAAAATATACATACTAAGGTTCAAGGAGGTTTGTTAGATATGGAGACTGTAAAAATGTTTTGTGGGTTGTATTGAGAGAGTGAATAATGAGTTATGAGATAATGCATTCTAATGTTCTAATCATAATGCATTGTTCTTAAGTGTTGTAAATAATGTATTTCAAAGGCACCTCTCTTCTTGGAATATCTTATCTTATCCTTTGCTCTTTTGTTCGAATGGGTTTCCCAACACCCTAGTAATTCTTATACTTAACAATACTCAACATTTAGTAATTTCTTCACTTAGTGATGAACAATTAACCAACATAAATCATACCAAAAAATAGAACATCTATCCCAATAATCCATCCACAATACACATGATGCACCTAAGGCATATGCTTTAAACATTATTTATGAGAATAATTCTTATAGTATACCTCAAAGAAGGGCAACCTCTTTCCTACCACACTTTTACATAAAGTACAATTATTCTAAGGAAAATAATCCTCCTATCAATTCCTAATAATCTTATATAGACCAACCCCTGAAGATATAACATGCCTATCTCTTGCATGTCCTATTCACATTTTTGTTTTTCACCCAACTAGACCAAATCCACTCTATTGTAGAAACCCCATAACTTAACATAATCTTAGAGATCACTTTGAACTTGTGTGAATCTGAAGATTATTCTCCTTGAATGAATGAATTCCTTATCCACTTTGAGGTCTCCCGTATATATATGAGTCATGTCAAACTATATAAAGCCCCTCCAAGTCTAAGTGGACCCAAGCGTCTGCATCTAACTCAATGGTTCCCACATGGATTATTTGTAGATGTCCATCTCCAATGGTGTCATGCCCCTTATTCCATGTGATTGAATAACGATTATTTTTGGAACCCAAGTATCCTAATGCAACTCAATGGTGCTCACATGGCTTTTCCATAGATGCCCATCTCCAATGGTACTGTCACGCCCATTATTCCACTTGATAGCAATCACAATTTTTTTTGGCACCTATGTTCCTACAAGTGTACCCATTACATATTTGTATGTCACAAGTGTGCATGGAAAGTATACCCATCTCATACGAACCTGTCACAAGTGTGCCTAGAAGCTAGACCCATTACATCTACGTCAATTGCATCCACATTCAAAACAAGTGCCTCCAGTAAGTTGTTCCCAAATGCACTTTGGAAGTGCTTCCTACATGGTGCCTCTAAGTACACCCAAATGTCTTGTGCTTAAGTGCACCAAAGACAATGTGCCTAACAAGTGCATGAATGGAAAATTCATCTTTTTGGTATGCGTCCAAGTGCTTCTAGTCAATGTGAACCCAATCAAGTGTGCCCACTTTGTCTACCCAACCAATGTGCATCCAACTGAGTCTACCCAGGACACATATAAGCCAATCAATTCTTATTTCCACTTTGTTTGTCATGTGTCATGCATGCTTATGGACAACATTGTCTACAACAACCTTCTCAACCTCGCTAAGTTACCTCCAAGTTTATATCGATATATCCAAATAATGCGAGCTAATGCTATATGCAGTGTGCCTTTTCTTAATGTAAGAGTGCCTGATATGTCTATGCTGTGCCTTTACAATGAACCAACGAACCCAAAATTGACCCATATAGCAATCATCCTAATGCTATGTCTATCCATGTCCATCAAGGTGATCATGTGAATAAGGTGTCCAAAGCCTCTCAAGGCTAGGGCATTACAACCTCCCCCACTAAAAGTCATTACCATCGTCAAAACATCCACAATACCATGTTGTATGTGAATTTTCTAAACCCTAGGTGAATTTTGTCCATATGTTCTCAAATAAATAATATGATATTTAATTTGCAAAAATAAAATTCTTCACATAGCAATATTCACACACATAGCTAGAAAACGAACAATAGAAGAAAAATACAATACATAGACAATTTACACCTTCAAATAAGCCTTTCATTAATATATCTAAGCTTCCAAGGAAGCCTCCATATCTGCAATAAATTACAGTTGTATGGTAAACTCCAAATGGAGCAAAAACAACAAACTTACTAAGGAAAAATTACCCACAAACTCAAGAAAGCATATTGTTGTAAACTACCTGTTGTACAGACACATTTTATGCAATTATACAAACTATCATGTACAACTTTATAGAATTCATACAAATGTACAAAATCCCTATGTAGACCTTCCTACTACCCTGTTATCAGCCAAAATGGCACTTCTCTATCTGAGTGCCGACATTCCTCATGTTGGTACACAAAAGGACAATTTGGATTGAAGTGGCCTAAACACTATAGATGGGAATGACCTTTGATGCATTTTCCTCAGAACAACCTTGTATACTTTTATTATGAATTCTGGGTTGCATACGCGACTATGTGCATTGCAACTCGCGTGTCATACGAGAGTATTTGCATTGCAACCCGCGTATACTTGCATACGCGAGTTTCCTTTGAAAAACTCGCGTGTCATACACGAGTTGTCTATATTAATACCTGTGTATACCCTAATTTGACATTAAAAAATATAATTCGAGATTAGATGAGATTAGTTGGGGCCTAATCCATAACTATCCCAACCATCTCAACCATCCCAACCTTTGAAACCACTCTATTTCCCAAACTATAAATAGAGGCCTTGGGGTGGGGGCTAAAAAATAAATTTTGGAGAGAAAAGTTATGCTGGTGGTATATCTTTAGAGTCTTGGAGCAGCATAACTTAGAGTCCTTTGGTTGCAGAGGATTCCTTGTGTCATAAGTTGGGTTGTACTCTTATCTTATTCACCGCTTGTTAATAAAGATAATTCTTCTTCCAATCTTGTATTGAGTTTATTTCATGTATATTGGCTTAATGAATGTGTTTGATTATGTTACATATATGCTTGTCATCTAACCTCTAATATACATATGCATGAGATATTACTTGAAGGATTTTCTCTTTGCAGGTGGAGAAGTACATCCCTAGAAGCTTAGGAGAGAAGTGGAGTGAGAGAAGATCAAGCTTGGATCAATCGTCGTTAATCAGGTAAATCAAGATTTTCTTCCTATTCTCTTTCCATTCCTTGTAAAAAAACATGATTGTCTGCAAGTTAGTAGTAAGTTGGTAACCCCAGACCCTAGGTTACAAGGGTGCTTTATCCTGAACAACAGAACTGGTGACCCCACTTGGGAGCCCAGCCTGTTGTGGGTTTATCCTGTAGGTTCCTGACCGGTATTTGCTCTGGTTCTGAGTGTGATTCCTTTATCATGCCTTTGATTTGTAGTATAGTATGTCGAGAGACCTTTTTATATTTTTTCTTTGAATTTTTTTTGTTGTATACGCGGGTTGTTGTTATACATAGTCGTGTATAGCAACTTGTATACGTGGGTTGCTCTATAAGATAGTCGTGCATGGTACATGAGTTGCTCTATAAGATAGTCACGTATATCCTGTAGCAGCATACAAATTTTGGTAGGGTTTACTTGTCCCTGTCTTAGCTGAATTTTTGTTTGCTTAGGGGTCTTCTATTGTTGGCATAATTCTTTAAGTCCAAAGTCTTGTATGCCATACTTTTCGCTTATTTTTAAGTCTTTGGGTTTGCTTTGTATGAATATTCTAGTGACTTGAAGTTTATCCTCCCGCTTGGCCTATGAGATCAGTGGTATGTATCTGAGTCAGTGATCAAGGCTTTAGATATATTATTCTCTGTACTGCTTTATGTAGTGTCAGTTAGCCACTTGTTCTTTAGTAAATCTAGTAGATTAGTTTTCCAAGTCAGGGTTTTTACCAAGTTTCTTTCCTATTTGTTTGAAGTTTGGTCATTGTAGGTCCTCTATACTTCATTTTGCTTTTGATGTGTTGTAATCATTCAAACTTGCTCAAACATATGCATTTAGATGCATAGCAGTTTTTGAAGAATTCGAAAAAAGTGAAAGAAAAACATTTCATGCTTTTGCATATAGTTGCACTTAGTACTTTTCTTTTCAGTATTTTCAAATAAAATTTGAAAAATTAAAAAAAGTCTTAGTTTTTTTTCGACACTTAGTTTAAATTTCATTAGCTTACATTTACAAAAAGAAAAGAATTTTGGTTTAAGTAGTTGTATTTTGCTTTGGAAGTTGCTTTATACCTCATTTTTACTTTTCTTATCGAGTCTATAACATCACAGTCCCTCACGCCACTTACCTTATGACTAAGAACAACCCTTAAAATAAATGATATAATTTAAAATATATTAGTAAGTTTTGTTTTATAGGGTCATACACCAACTAGATTAGGCTAGACTTGTGGGATAGGTAGTTTAAACTCTCCACAAGTGCTTAAATTCAGACATAGTTGGCCAATCGATAAGTAAACCCTTTCCTATGTTGGTTGTTTCTGGGAAGCTCCTCTCAAACGAGAGTTAAGCACAAGACCGCGTGGAGGCTTGGACAAAGGAGATAACCCTATGATTCCTTATCAAAGCGTAGACCAAGGTTTTTGTGCATATGAAGATTCTGTCCTAGACAGAGTTTCAGGATTTTCTACCCTTCCCATGTGTACAAACCAGGCTTGCGACTATTCCCCCAGACTGTCAATATAATTAAGGTAGCCTATAGTCTCTCAGACATCTAGGGTTCATACACAGGTACACTGGGAGGCTATTTTTGGTTGAGCTTGGATAGTCTTGGAAGGTAACCCTTTTAGAAAGTGTGGGAGGGTGGTGGGTGATTCCTCCGCTTGTGCCTAAGAACATCTTCAAGGACGCCAAGTAACTGTCTCTTAACTTTATTTTGGAAAGCATATCTTATACCCCTTGTGATTGTTGAAGACTTTAGAAAATTTTGTAGTGATTGCTATGTGGTTTGTTTGTGTTTAGCCGACCTTAGGGTGTGAAGAGTCAAAATTTTAATCATGGAGGAACAACCTTTTAGAAGGTCAAGAAGGTTTCAAAACCTTCCTCCCCTCTCTACAATGGAGCCTCCATCGCCCCCTCAAAGGCGGAGACTAGAAACAGATGGTTCTTTCGAACTGGTAGGAATTGGTGAAGTTCCGGGTGAACCAGAACTTAGGAAAAATCAGGTTGATACAACCACAGTAGAGATAGAAGACTTGCAAGCTGATGAGTTTGTGGGAAACTTTAATTCACCTCTTACTGACCTAAATAATCTAGTGATCATCTAGGTTCATCCTTTCAATTCACCTATGATTGGTGTTCCTAAGGGCAGACTAATGTCTAGTGCAGGAGAAAGTTCTTCTACCTCCACCTTAGCCACTCCGGCTGAAGGGGTACCACCTCCCCTAATGGGTGCCCCTAGAGAAAACATACCTACTACTCCTTTAACTCCAGCTAGTTGGGTGGTTCGACCACTGGCTTCAATAAATGTAGTAGGCACTTCTGGTGGGGTGGTCACTGGGATCCCTAGTGTACCTCCTGTTTCAACTTCTTTTGCACACACTGCCCAAAGTGGTCCACTGGGATCCTCTTCATTTGTCTAGGGTTTTCCTTGGAATGGGGGGCACATTCCCCCATCCACTCCATATGTAGGCCCCACACCTACATATGTATGGGTGCATTTTGGAAACACTAATCCCTATGGTCAAGGTTTTCAAACACCAGTTTCGGCTCCTTTTACGAGCTCTCCTTTCTCGCTTTTTAGTGGAGGGATACCTGCTCCTATTTTCCAAACTCTAGTTTCATCTGGAGCAGCTCAAACCACATACACTGCACCACATAAGAACAATACATTGGCTTATGGGTGGAATCCTTTCCAAAGTGGTTCGAATACCTCACAACTGGTAGCTAGGGGCAACCCCACCTTTACTTTTTGGAATTAGGGGGAAAGTCCTTCTACTTCCCAAGCTCGTACTTTTCAGGCTCCGGTCAGACCCAAACTTCCTTTCCTGGAAACTTTGAACTTGCTAGAATTGGATAAATTAATGAATTACCCCTTGAAACATGATGCCACCTGGCTACCTGTCCCTACCAAACTGCCCTTGGATATTCCAAAATTTGAAGGAAAAGTTGGTAAGGACCCATGGGCTCATATCACCACTTTTCACTTGTGGTTCTCTTCCAACTCACTGAATGATGACACCATTCAGTTGAGATTGTTCCAGAGAACTCTTACTAGTGCTGCAACAAAGTGGTACATTGAATTTCCCTCTGCTGCGTTTGATAGTTTTTGGGACTTAGCTGACGTGTTCCTTAACCATTTCTAGCTTCCTGTCCAGTATGATGCTGTCACAGATTTACTGTCCACTTTTCGGCAGGACAAAGCCACTCACATTTCAGATCACATCCAAGAGTGGCGAAGGCAAAAAAGGCTCATTAAGGCCACTATCCCTCCCTAGTTTTTGTTAGAATGGTTCCTTAAATCCTTATTGCCGTATATATCTAAGGATGTATCCCCTTCCAGAATAACTAATGAGGAAGAGGCTATCCTTAGCGCCCAACAGTTAGATTTGATATATTCTCAGTCTGGGATTCTATATGAAATCATCCCTGATGCACTGAGACCAACCCAAAGTGTCAAAAAACCTAAGCATGGACCCCATGCCGATGGTGTGGTTGGTTCAGTGAAATCTCCCACTGTAGAATATTTGGCTAAACAAATCCATGAGTTGTTCATCAAACAATCTATGGTGGAGGCAGTAAAGGCTGCCCCCTCACCCTAGAATGCAAATGTTTTTGCACAATCCTCCCAAAAGGGAAATCAGCAGCCCGATGGAAAAAAGAAAAAGGGGAAGAAAGGTGAGGGAAACCAAAACAAGCCAAAACCCACAAACAATGCTGATGGGGGAAAAAAAGAGAAGAAGAAGGCAAAATTTCCATGTAAGTTGTGCCAGGAAGATCACCTGACCCATCAATTTCCCCTTATAGACCAAGCTCAGAAGCTTCTCAAAGGCCAACAACCGGCTGTCCTGAAGGATCATTTTCCCCAAGGACAATATTTTGCTTCAGCTTCAAATGTAGCAGGGGGCACCCCAAATGCTCCTGAACCAAATTATATCGACATGGTTCAATCCCAGACTTTACTCCAGACTAGGAACAAGAACTATGAGATCGAGGCTCCAGAGAAGGGTAAGTCTATAGGTGAAACTTCTAACCCTCTCACAATTGAAAAACCTGTCGAAACTATGCCCAAGATACCAAAGGGTGTCTTTAAGAAAACTTTGCACAATCCTAATGCTAGGGTTGCAACCAACTACTCTATAGTTGAAGATTTAGCCCAGACCCCTTGTGTGATGTCAACTTTATAGGTGTTACAGAGTTGTCATGCCCAGCAAGATGCACTCTTAGCAGCCTTAGGTAGTATGGATTCATCGAACCTCATGGCAAAATTTAATTTGTTTGATGTCAAAATTCGCCTACCTTATCATGTGGCCTTATCGATAGATTTCATCCATGGTGGAAAAACCATTGGAAGGGCAGTTGTCGATGAGGGTGCGTCCACATGTGTCATGTCCTTGTCTTACTGGAAGGCTCTTATATCTCCACAGCTAGTTCCATCGAACACCCTACTTACTGCTTTCGACAGAAGGTCAT
Source organism: Pseudotsuga menziesii (assembly GCA_001517045.1). Lineage (NCBI taxonomy): Eukaryota > Viridiplantae > Streptophyta > Pinopsida > Pinales > Pinaceae > Pseudotsuga > Pseudotsuga menziesii. Next base: position 18,089 of record LPNX011091348.1, on the reverse strand, counting down.
TTCCTCTACATGGTATCCTACTAGCTTTCGAAATAAAGTTGGCAGGGAAGGTAGTATCTGTTGAGGTAGAGGTGATTGATGCACCTTTGGATTATAACTTACTCCTTGGGAGAAGTTGGACTTACACCATGTCCGCTATTGCATCGACCGTTCTTTGGGTAGTAGTGTTTCCGCACGAAGGGAAGTTGGTTATTGTAGACCAACTCAGTTTTACTCAAAAGGGCCACATGAAAACTAATGAGTCCACTGTGCCATTGGTTGATCAGGTTAAACCTGCTTCAGAGAGCTTAGGGGCTATAATGTATGCATAATTGATGGGCACATTCGATTTTCTAGCTCCGATTAATTACTTAGGTTCTACTAGTGTAGGGAAGTCTATTGCAACGTTTGTCGATAGAACGGATCCTTGGGTTCTTCCTTCCCATCATGAACCTAAAGTGACATTATCGACAGTGAAAGTAGCTTATCAAGCTATCATTCATACCGCTGTTGATCCCGTTCCAGTGCCTCTCACAGTCTCAAAGGAGCCAGAAGAAGCCTATCCGCCTGCTTGGGAAGAGAACTCTTTGCATACTGAAGATTGCTTAGATATGGTTTTTCCATCTGACGAAGCCATTATGGAAGCTATGTGCGGACGAGATAAGATCTGCGAAGATCTTCACCATTGATCCTATTTTCTTCTAGAGTTAAGCAGGATTGAAAAAAAAGAGTTCCATATGAGACTGGCAGGTGATGCTGATACACCCATTAATCCCTTACCTAGGGAGGGAATATTTGCAGAGGGGAATATGGCAAACATTTCCGTTACTATTCCCATCAACATCTCTGCAAACCCAAACGTTGTGGAAAATGTGCATATCGGTGCAAACTGCTCTCTAGAGGAGATTGATATCTATACAGCCTTGTTTAAGGAATTCCAAAAAGTGTTTGCTTGTTCATATGAGGAGATGCTAGGAATAGATCCATCGATAGTCGAACATGAAATCCAAACATATCCTGATGCCAAACCAGTTCGACAGAAACTTAGACCTGTCAATCCGTGTAAGCCGGCAGCTGTTAAGGCTGAAGTTGAAAAACTGCTAAAAGCCAGTTTCATTTACCCGATAGCTTTGACAGAATGGGTATCCAACCCCGTTATTATCAACAAAAAGCAAGGGACAATACGCGCTTGTACTGACTTTCACGATCTAAATAAATCCTGTCCTAAGGATAACTACCCCACACTATTCATAGATCAAATCATTGATGCTTGTGCGGGGAGTGAAGTCTTTTCGTTTATGGATGGTTTCTTCGGATATAATCAAATTCAAATTAAACTGGAAGACCAACATAAAACAACTTTAATCTATCCCTGGGGTACATTTTCATACAAGAAAATTCCTTTTGGATTGAAAAATGTAGGGGCTACCTTTCAGTGGGCAATGAATTTTTCCTTTCATGAAATTAAGTCTATTGTCGAACCCTACCTTGATGATCTACTAGCACATTCTTGTAAGAGGATCGATCAACTAGATCACTTGCATTTGATCTTCGAACGATGCAGATACTACAAAATTTTCTTGAATCCCCACAAGTGTGTTTTCTGTGTCGAGTTAGGTAGACTGCTCGGGTTCATTATTTTTAACAAAGGTATTCAGGTGGATCCTTTTAAAGTGGAGGCCATAGTAAATCTGCCTCCTCCTCGTTCCATCAGGAAGCTTCAAAGCCTACAAGGGAAGTCCATCTTCCTTCGACGTTTTATCATAAATTATGCCAAGATCACTAAAGGTTTCATGCGCCTGTTGAAACATGACACCCCATTTGTATGGGATGAAATCGCACAACTTACGTTTGAGGAATTAAAGAAATCTTTGTTGTCGGCACCATTACTACGCCCGCCAGATTACTCTCGTGATTTTATATTGTATCTGGCCGCATCTGAGTCAACCATAGGGGTAGTACTAGTATAGGAGGATGATAAGCTCCAAGAGCATGTCGTCCACTATCTTAGTCGTGCTTTAGCTGGCCATGAACTTAGGTATTCCCACGTCGAGAAGTTGGCATTAGCACCTATGTATGCTATTCAGAAGTTGCATGACTACATCTTACTGAGGACCACGACAGTAGTGGCGGATGTTAATACTTTCCAATATGTTTTGTCTCGACGCATATTTGGATGCAAATTCAATAAATGGATAGTCATTCTCCAGGAGTTTGACTTATATTTCCAATCTGCCAAATCCAAAAAATCCTTAGTTTTTGCAGATCTCATTGCAGAATTTCTGGTTGAGGAAGATGTAGCCATTGAAGAAGACTCATTCCTAGATGAGCACATCTTTTTTATTTCCACCTCTGACCCTTGGTATGGAGATATACTTGTCTATCTCCAGACTTTGAAGTTCCTTGCAAACTTTTCATGGGAAGAACGACGCAAACTATGCTTACATGCAAAAAACTACCTCATTATTGGAGATACTTTATATCATAGAGGGGTAGATTCTGTTTTGCGTCGATGTCTTACCCACGAAGAGGTTGAGACTATCCTAAATGATGCCCATAGTGCAGCGTGTGGGGGTAATTTATCTAGGTTAGCAATGACCTAGAAGATCTTACGTGCTGGTTATTTCTGGCCCACGATCTTTAAAGATTGTGTAGAATCCATGAAGCACTGTCATCTTTGCCAGCTTTACACTAGAAAGATGCGGTCGCATCCTGCTCTATTATTTCCCGTCATCTCAGTGGGCCCCTTCATGAAGTGGGGGAATATATTACATGATGTGCAACCCAGTCTCGGCTGGGGGGCACAAATACATCATTGTCGCTATAGATTACTTTACGAAGTGGGCAGAGGCAATGCCCAACTATAAAGCTAGTGGGGAAACTGCGAATTTTTTTATGTTCAACCAAATTATCAAACGTTTCGGTATTCCTAAAGAGATTGTCACTTACTATGGCAGTCACTTCCAAAATAGCATGATGACTGAATTGACCACTATGCTAGGGTTCAAACAAGAACATTCGTCTTCTTTCTACCCACAAGCGAATGGTCAAGTTGAGGCTGTAAATAAAATCTTTAAGACTATTCTCAAGCGCACTATTAATGTAGCCCGGTCCAATTGGCACATCATGTTGTATCCTGCACTTTGGGCTTATTGGACCAATGTGAAAACTGCCACAGGTTTTTCTCTTTTCCAACTCGTTCGCGGAGTGGAAGCAATAACCCCGGTTGAATGCAAAATCCCATCTTTAAAGATTGTTATTCATGTGCTACTTGATACGACTGAGCTAGAAGAACTGTTGTTACACTTAGAACATATAGATGAACAACGTAGAGATGCGTTGACAGCAAATGAAGCTCATAAAAATACGGTAAAAAATCAGTACGATAAATCGGTCAAACCTAGGATTTTTTTCTAAAGGGTAGCTTGTCTTGCTTTGGGATCAAGACAAAGAACCCCTGGGGGCAGGGAAATTCAGGTCTATGTGGTTAGGACCTTATGTCATGTCAAAATTTTTGGAGAAAGGTGCATATGAATTAACCGATTTCGAGGGAAATAAGCTGTCTAAGCCTAGAAATGGGCTCTACCTCAAAAAGTACTATGCTTAGGCTTAACACTTTTTTGTATTTTTATTGTATGTAACTTTATGTACAATAGTTCACCAGTTTTTGTTCTTATATCATCTGTTGGTTGTTACAGATGTCTTTCGAGTGGTTCATAGGTTTTGCAGATGGCACTAGTCTCCACACTTACAACCTGGCTTCAACCGCATGGGTTATTTACTCATCCTCAAGACAACTAGTTTCCTCTGGAGGCGCTTGTCTACGTCATGCTACCAATAATGTGGCCGATTACAGGGCTGTCATTGAGCTGTTATGGGATGCCTTGTCACGAGGCATTATCCAGCTGGAAGTCAGGCTTGACTCTCAATTGGTAGTTTCCCAGCTCAATCGAGCTTATCAAGTGTGAAACCCTATTCTACTATGTCAGTTTATGCAAGCTAGGTTTTTGGAAAGAAATTTTGACTTTATTACATTTAATCATATTCCAAGAAATCAAAATTCATTAACTGATACATATGCGAATTATATCTTTGATTGGCATTTAACACATATTTCATAAAATTTACGACAAACACATTAAAAAACACATTTAAATAAACCGACAAATTATATATATATATATATATATATATATATATGCGAATATCTGTCCATATAGATAGGTTGAGTTTGATCCTTAAATCTAGTCATAACTATATAATATACAAAATCTGCATCGTAATCCATAAAATGCTCCTAAGTCTAAGCTTAACCACTCGGGACATCCTGACCACCCTGGTCATCCTGGTCATCCTGCTCTCGGGCTTCTTCAGCCTCAGTAGCCTCTATGTAAACAAGTACTGATCTGGCTACCCTTCTCATAAGGTGTATCCAAATAGGTGGGATACCAACCACTAACTCTTGCATAATAGCAGTGATCTGCTCAATACGCAAAGTTGGTACTCTTTGGGTAATCTTAGCTAGATTACCCTCAAGAACCCTAATCATACCATGATCCTCTCCTGCCATTGGTCGCACATACATACAAGGATTCCCAACAGGGAGAACTGGTTCAATGTCTGCATTTTTAAACATTTAAAGGATTAAAACTCTTATACATATGTATATATCTTTATGACTAAAATTCATAAAAATTTAAAAAACTTGAAAAACCAAAATACCTGATGCTCCCCATGCTCCTCCAGGAGGAAGGACAAGGTCATTGTCACCCTGGAAATCCAACCCAGCATATGGAAACTGCTCCAGTGCTAGTAGCTGTCACTCCCACCATAGGTAGAAGTTATCATCGTACACACTCTGAACCGATCCACCGCCACCCTTGCGGAGGAAGATCTCTCCCCACTTACTTAGCCTAGGCTGACATGGAGAGGAAATTGGTAGAGGTACTGTGGGACTGAGACCGGGCACTCTCTCAAAGAAAAAGGCCACCAATATGCTAGAATAACTGAAGTTTTTCTGTCGGTCTCTCTTGCAGTCAGATAGTTGATTCTTTATTATCAGGATTACTCTCGAGCACCAGTCATATAAGGCTCCCTATAGACATTCCACCGCAATTCTCATTTGGTTCCAAGTTGCAAGATGAAGTGATGATGATCCTGCAACCCTCACTATCATGCTTACCAACACTTGTAATTGAATGCTGCGAATATGAACAATAGGGATGCAACTACCCTTTTTCTGAGTACCAGACACGTAATAAGTGGCAATGTAGTTATGAACACTTAGAAGGTCACCACCCCTACCGGTACCTTCCAAGTTGACAGGATCTCCTCATCGTGACAAACCGGATATGGGATATATTTCTTATAGTGTAATCTCTATAATCTCACCTTGTAATTCAAATGCACCTAGATCATGATCCCATTAGTTTATCAAAAAATCCAGTAAGTGGAAATTCGATTGCATAGGTGAGGTACAAAAGAATTTAAGCAACCCACTTTCCCGCAATGCATGCACCGTGGGGGCACTTCGAAGAGAATCTTGGTCCATGTCTTCATGCTGCCTCTCCCTCCACTCCAACACCATGTATCATCCTGTTAACAAGACCATTATCAAACATTAAATTCATGTAAAAATTTTGATTTTGGCCCTAGATAGCATTTTTAAATATCGCGCAGTATACGCGACTGTCCTTTGGACATGTCGCATATCATACGCGTGTTTCTTTCGAGAAAACCACGTATAAAACACATATACACTACTGTTTACATAGCATACCCGCGTATACAGCGTGACTTCCTTTAAATTGGTTGAAAACATCAAATTTTTTCATAAAATAAAAAATTGCTTGTATGAAATGAAAGAGCATGGAGAGTAGATTTACCTGGCACTTGTGGTTTTGAAATTCGTCCAACGGTTTGACCACAGTGAGAAATTGAAAACAGAGGTAAAACTTGTCTACATTGGGTAAAAAATCCAAATGGTGAATTTGATTTCTATTTTTGCACTATTCATAGAAATTATTTCAAAAAGTGGGTTTTTTAACCTATAGTTTGTAATTTTTATTAAAATCAAACTAATGCCATGTTATTTTTTACCTAATGAAACAGGTTCAAGGTTATTCAAAGTCATTTTCCACTCATATAGGGTAGGATTTTGATAATTTATATGCATTTTTGCATTTATACTTAATCTGCTTTACACCTAGGATTACTACTTTGACCACGGACTATGGTATTCAACCATTAGAACCTTGTCTATATCATTGTTCTTCCATGGATAGGGATTTCCTAACATGAGTACCCTAGCTTAGAAAACATTTATTGTATTTTGGTACTCATTCCGCCTCTTGTCATAGGTTCCAGGGAGCCTTTTTAGCTATTTTTCACGCCAAATTGAGCCTCATTTTTTGGTCTCTTTTTACAAGTTATTTCCTTTATAAGGCTCCCCACCCTTATGGAGTTTCTTTAGGCCCAGGTCTAACTCCTCAAAATAGACTTGACTACCGAGTAAACTTGTTCATTCAGGCTCGCTAAGAATATGTGAATGGGCATCCACATTGGTGGTAGGTTATCTCTTTCTCAGACCATGTGGAATAATACGAGAAAGGATCACTCTCTTTTCTACGGAATTTAGAAGAGTATTCTCAGGCATAGGTTTATCACTTTTTCATACCTAAGGGACTAAACTTACGGAAAAGGACAACCCGGTATGAGCTTAGTTTTCTCTTTTTCATGCTCTAGACCTAAACATGAAAAAGATTATGAGTGTACTTTATGTCTTTGTCATGATCATTAAACAACAAGAACAAAACATAGACCTTATTGTTGTAAGCCCCATTTCTCATACTCAAATGGATCTTTCTGAGTGATCTTGCTTTCCTTCACACTCGTAAAACTCAAGCTATAAGCTGCTTTTGAAGGAGCATTGGGTAGGTGGTAATTTAACCTTTTTTGGACCTCCTTGACTAAGTACGAAAAAGGTTCACCTTTTCTTCTTCGGAAGTTAAGAGAGTTCTTCTGAGATATTTTTTATACTTTTTCAGTTTCAGGAGACTAAATTGGATGAAAAAGGAACCCTTTGGAGTCGGACTACTACATTCGTGGATTTGTCATGAAAAACTAGATTTTCAGAGAGTTTGATACAACATTGATTATCATAGTAAATCATCATGGGATCCAAATCCTGATCAATTAAACCTATAAGCAACTTGAGAATCCAAAGGGCTTCACAACTAATTGTACTCACTACCATATACTCTACCTCTGTTGAGCTAAGTGCCACAAAATTCTACTTCTAGACGAAACATAATATCATCGATGATCCCAAGCTGAAGCAACACCCTAAGGTGGTTTTCCTATTTTATGCATTTCCTTCCCAATTTGAGTATGCATGATATTGCAACTTCACTTCACCATCACTAGGATATATCATTCCATACTAAAGTATGCTCCTCAAGTATCCGAGCACATGTTTTTTTGTTACCCAATTCTCCTATCTTGGGTCCACCATGAACTGGATCAAGGTGTTTATTGCAAAACATATATTTGTCCTAGTGTTGACCAGATACATTAAAGAACCTATCAATTGCCTATACAATGTGGGATACACCATATATAAATATGAAGCAATGACCTTCTTCAAATTAGTGATCATAGGTGTAACTATGGGGCTACAATCCTCCATCTAGAATTTCTTCAAGATCTTAATTGCATGCTTACCCTGTCCAAGAAAAATATCCCCTGGTCTCTGTCAAACCTTTAAACCCATGAACTAATTCATCAAGCCAATGTCCTTCATCTCAAACTCTGCTACCATATCTTCCTTGCACCCTACAATGAGATTCTTTGAACTTGTGAGAAACATGTCATCTACATACAACACCAAAATGAGTAGATCAAAATTAACAAATATGAAATATAATTTGGGATTCACATCACTTTAGGTGAAACCCATGCTTTGAAAGTATCCATTTCTCTTGGAATACCATGCTTGTGTTGTTTCAAGGGATTTTTCATCCTGGAAACATGGGATTCCTTCTCATTGAACTCAACTTATTGAGGTTTCTTAATATACACTTCTTCCTCAATTATCATATTAAGGAACACAGTCTTGACATCCATCTGATGTATCCTTCATCCCATAATGGATACTAAATACATCATTACTCTAATGGAAGTGTACTTTTTCTATGCTACCATCTAATACATGTTTGATATTATAGATCCATGTGGAATTCATCACTATCTTCCCCTCTAGTCTAAGCATAATGTCCCAAACATCATTCTTCTTTATGGAGTTATACTTCTCTGCCATGGCATCCCTCCAAACCTGTTAGTCAATTTCCTCCTGAAAATTGGAAGGATTGGAATCTATGATGCTGCTCATCAATGGCATGTAGTTCATAAAATTATTCGGAGGGTTTCTCTCCTTGAACGAACTCCTAGGAGCCTCAACATGCTCATAAGCATCCATCAATGTCTAAGTGAACCATTTATGTCTTTTGACAAAAGTGGTAGGAGTTGGTAAATCCTCCTCTACATCTAAAGGTTGCTTCCATGAACTGGAAGTTGTTGGTGGTCCTGGATCAAACTTAAAAAATTTTTGCTCCTCATCCCTTGTCACTGGTAATGGCACATGAGACTTCCTGGATGCAAAGACATCCTCAAAATTTACATCCCTTCTTATAATTATCTTTCTCTTGCCTAGAATATAGATCTTGTAAGCCTCTGAATTTTCAGTGTACCCAAGAAACCAACCCTTCCTACTGGAGGGCTCCAACTTGGTCCTCTTCTCTATTGGTATATGTATGCAAACTAGAAAACCAAAGGTGCAGAAGTGACTCATCTCCATTTTCACTCACCTCCTTTGGTGTCTTGTCCCCCAAAACCCTGTGAGTACACCTATTTTGTGTTGGGTATGTGTTATGACCTTTGCATGTGGCTGTGGGGATTTTCACGTGGGTTATTTTTGGGTTTTTATACCCTATGTTAGCACTCAGAATGTACCCAGGTTGTAAAAGATACACCCCGAGGTAACAGCAAAACCACTTTAGGAAGATATTGGTATTCTCTTCCAGAGAGGGATCTCTCAATATGAACTTTACAACTTTGCAAGACCAAATGGTAACAATATTTAAAGATTTATTTATTTGGTTGAAACAATCACACATCCATTGGGAAACAGAGTCATATACATGTAAAAAGATCGCCAAGATGCATACACAGGATTTTTCAAAGGCAATATAATCACATAATTGCAGTCATTTCATTTGTCAGGGTGAAATAGAAGAGACGAGGGAACAACCCATCAATACAGAGCGTCTAAGACAAATTCCATATCAAATTTAGTAGAATAAAAATCATATAATACCTGAAACGATGAATAGAGCATAAGTATATGAATTCTAATCATCAAACACTATGTTCCAGATACGAAAGAAAAACAGAACGGAGTGTTACATAGGAAAAATTACAATCACAAAGAGAAAGAAAGCACGGACTGCAACGTCAATGATACATGAATCTCTGAAAAAGAACCCTCATGCATCCATTTTGGTATTCAAAAATAAGATAGATATGTTCTCCATAAATTACTTCATTCGATGGGTTCCAACCCCCATCTCATAAAAAGATACAAATATATAGATTAAACAATAAGTCTGCCTCCAACAGATCAATAACAGAATGGTCGGCGTAAATTAGAGTTTGTAACTGAATTTCCTACACCACTAGGAAGTTGTTACAACTCCATTCCTAACAGACCACTAAGTACAAATCAGCTAGATAACAAACTTTGCACCATCAGCTCCGAATCTTTGCCCCAACAGCTCCACGTCTTTTGCCCAATCAGCTCTTCAGCACTTGACACCTGTTCTTAGGGGGGAAGAATATACCTTGTTTTCCCAAACCGCTCTACAACTTTCCATTGCTCCGAAATTGGGGTGTCACTCTCCATCATCTCCCGTATAGCTACCTCGAGCTCCATATATGCTTCGTAAGATTTCTTGGGAAATCTGGCTCTGATAACGACGAACTTCTGCAGGATTTCAAAATCTTCTACTAACATGTCTATGATGGTTTGTCCTGTTAGGCTCTTCTCCAAGCTGTTAAATTTCGCGTGGTCCATGCGAGCCCGGACAAGCAGGTGGTGATAATGTTCAGGCGGGAGTATCTTGCCTGCTTCGTCCCAGAAGCATGGTAATCCCTCTTCGAACAACTCTTTGAACTCCTGTCTGAACTTATTTACCTGCGCACGCAATTCTTCTGACTTATCCAGGACAATCTTCATTAAATGGTGTTTGTTGATAATCTTCTTCGCCGATAGCACTATTGAGATTCTGTCCTTTATGCCCATGTCGTGCAGCTTTTGGTGTGTTAGGGAATTCAGAAAATTTAATGAATTTTGAGCTCTAGTGAGGGGCCTTCTTGCCATGTGTTCATTTACCAGTTGCAGTCTTTGTTGGGACAACTCTGTCACTGTACACAAATCATCAATAAAACTCAAGTAATGGCGGAATTTGGTGATTTTTATGGTCAGGCTATCCCAGATAATATGTTTCACACCCTGAAGAGGGCCTTTCCCGATGCATTTTTCTTTCAATTCATCAATCTTTTTCTGTAATTGGTGCTTCTCCTGCAAGATCTATTTTTTGTTTTCATTTACCTTAGTTAATTCGGCCTTCATCTTTTCATTCTCAGTTTTCAACTCCTTAATTGCTTCCTCCTTCAGACTTACTTGGGACATAGATACCAACAGGTCATCTGCAGATAAATCAGCTAATGGCTTCTGGATGTCTACAATAGATAAGTCATCGCCGTAGGGGTCTGGCTCATTAGCTCATCCATTATCTCCTTTTCTTCAGTCTGATCTTTCTTCAACACGGAGATTTGGGATAGTAGCTCCTCCCTCTCGGCTTCCCACCTATTCTTTTCCTCTTGGAGCTCTCCAGCTTTTCCCTTGTATTCCATCATCTCCTGATGGATTTTATCTTTCTCCTCCTGGAGGGCTAGCGATTCAGCTGATTGGACATGTTCTGAGCCTGGCATCTTCAACCTCTTCTTCAAAACCTGGAGCGCGTTATCTTTCTCTTCTAGCAACTTTTTGACAGCCTGAGTATTGTCTGAGCTAGCAAGGTCTGCTTGTAGTTTTATGACCTGAATAACATTTGCCTTGTTTTCCACTTTCTCATGCTTTAACTGGACTTCCAATTTGTCTACCAACACCTGTAATTTGTTTATCCTCACCATGGCCTGTAATAAATCTGAGTAGAGGATGTCGCTTGTTTGTTTATGCAGCTGAATTTTGTTAGGGGTGCTGATTTTGTCCAGCCTGACTTCTATTTCAGACATCTTTTTATCATTCACTATGGCCATCTTAAAAGTGTTTTTCTCAGCATCTCTAGCTGAAACTAGAGAAGTTTTGGAATTGCACAAGCTTCTTACCCTCGGTAGCAGACTTCTCGTTTCCTCCAGGGACTGCTTTCTCTTTTCCATGTAGCTGCTCTTGAGCTGCTCTTTAGACTTAAACAAGGGACTGGAGTCCGGGCTGTCTACATCACCTTCTGAACTTTTAAAAGAAACTTGGTTTATCTGTACTGCCTTACTGGGGACTAGGGCAACTTTTTTGAACACACCCAAAACCTCATCATCTACGGTCTCGCTACCCTTGAGCAGCTTTGCCTTCTTATGGGAAGCCTCGTCATCTACTTCCATACTGTCAGCATCGGACAAACTCCTCTTAACTGCACCACTACCACCTTCGGAGATTTGGATTGCTGTATCAGGTGCAGGATGTGTCTCTTCATCGGACTTGGTCTCACCAGCAAACTGTAGTAAATTAGCCATCTCAGCTAACCCCTCAATAGCTTGATGCTCAAAGGGTTTATTCCTGTTAGCTTGTTTTCTCAATGAAATTACTTGGTGGGGGTCGTAATTCACACTTGACTCTTTAATGAACTCCATATTTTCCAGCAACTTTTCTATAAAAACCAAGGCACCCTTGCTTTTAAAAATGAAGGTGCCAACCTTAACCGGAAATTTGATGTTCGAGGATTTCTTAAAGACACAAAAATTTTCCTCTTCGGACAACAATCTCTGTCGCATGAATTCCAATGCGAATATTCTAGGGGTAAAAAAGGAAGGCAGCCTATAAGGCTAACTTGTGAAGCCATATATTCTCAACACAGTATGATCTTTGTACAAAAACCAATCTCCAACCCGCTCTTCTGGCAAAGACTGCATCAAGCTCCTCATTTCATCCAGGACCCGGGGTAATTCTTCATCGAACATCATTTTGTATATCTCAGACATGATCGAATTTGCAAATTCGATCATGCTGATTTGATTAGGTAAATCAGGGGAACATAGGGTACTCAGGAACTTCGATTCTGAGATATTAGAACACAGTAGCATATTGAGCAAATAAGTTTGGAACCTGAAAAACCGGACCTTGGGGAACTCACTTAGCTGAAGGTGAATTGACTCAGCCAGGTATTTGTCTAAACTAAAAACCGGGGTTGACTGGGACTCAGAAGCGGAGGAATTCATTCTCAACAAAAATCCGAGAACGACCTCGCCCACACGACAATCTTCATCTAGACCTAGTACTTGACATACCAAAGAAATGACCAATTGAACTTCACTCTTGAACATATGCACAGGGTAGGGCATGGATATACCATTTACAGACTGACCATATTTTAACACGCTTGACAAGAACTTACAGCGGGTTTCGTCTTCGCACTTCTTATACAACTCGACCAGGACTGACTCATTTATAACTTCACGGCTGTCTGGGTAATTTTCCGGCAAACTAAGGACTTCTCGAATGACAGCAGCGTCGACTCTACACAATACTTTGGACGCAGATCGGCTGACAATGACTCTTTGAGACGGAGAATAATTTAAAGCACACCACTCTGCGAACTCTGGGAAGTGGAGGGTTTGCTGAATGGAGAAATAGTATAGGAAAGACCTGCACACATTCAGCACATCGTTCCCCTGCGAGTGGTGATACCACAACTTTTCTTTACTGTCAGACACGCTCCCCACAGAGAGGAAGGGGTCACAGACATTCCTATCTCTATCAACTAGGAACTCTTCCCTATCGTCTACAACTTGACCCGACATCTGAACCTCTTTTCTCTGGTCCATTACTTAATTTCACACTAGTAACTTGTAGGAGGAATTACAGAATTACTGGGCTTCAGTGTTACCTGGTTTACTGTGGCGGCGCGTGCCCGAAGCGTGTCTGCATTTGCTGAATAGGAGCCAAAAACTGACAGATGGAAGCTTCCAGACAGGCCGGTCCTTTTCACTGGTCTCGAGCGAATAAAATAACAATGATAGAGGTCAACCCTTCGCTTTTATAAGCCCCTTTTATTCCCGGAGCCTATCACCATTCACCACATGGTAGATCATTTATTCTCCGCAACTACCACTTACTATCCATCGCGCATCTTTCTTCTCCGGACCCATTACCTACTGTTGATTTGATTCTTTGCGAACTTCTGGTCCTCGGATCGCGTGCCACGTATCCGTCCCCTTCAGGTGCCTGGGTGATAAAATCCGTGCAAGTCTCTGTCTCGGAATCGCTCATGACCGTAGATGTAACGTGCCTTCATCCTTCACCGTTGGATCAAATGCCACGTCCCACATTCCGCTGGGCCTTCCGAATTTAACCATCGTGCAACTCTGAGTCCCGGACTCACCCTCATCCGTCGATCTGATACATCTTTACAGGTGGGCCGTTGGATCATGTGGTGCCCACAGAATTCCGCTGGGCTTCTTCGCTTTAACCATCGAGCAAGTTTGATCAGTGGAATTGCTTCTAACCGTCGATGCGATATGCCTTTAATCGCGCACCGTCGGATCATCATCCACGTACCCAATTTTGCTGGGCAGTTCGGGGTTATCCGTCATGCAAGTTCGACCTCCGGAATCCGTAATAGTCGTCGATCCACTCCACTGCTGATCCTCGGCCGTCCGATTATCCGACACATACCCATTTCGCTGGATGCCTTGGGGCTTATCCCTCGTGCGATTTCACTCCGCGGACTCCATAATGGCCGTCGATCTATTCTGCCTTTGATCTTCATCCATTGGATTGACCACTACATACCCATCCCGCCAGCCTCCCTTTCCTTAACTGACGCATGCTTTCACAGGGCGGATCTATTGTGCACCGTTGATCTGCTTGGGACCACTTCACAACCTTTGATCTGTGCAGTGGGTTAAAGACTCGAACTTCTCTTATCCTCCTCGCATGTTTTGAAGGGCGGAAGGAGTATTAGCCACTGATTTTCTTCCTTCCATCCTCGCGGCCTAGGATCTCTGGCAACCTGATCGACATTTAGACTATTATCCTACTTATATATTATACCTTTTGACCAAAGGACTTAAAAAATATTATCTTGTCTCCACCATGGTCTCATTTTCCTAGCTCAAATAGAGGTGTTAACAGCTGGCTCCATCTGGGGAAGATATCCTCCCTGCGAGGTATCAAAGAACTCGTAGACCAGGTGCCTGCTTTCTGACTTTGCACACTAATTCCCAAAAAACCCATTTTTGTTTTTCGTACATATATCATTTTTATGTATTTTTGAGGAAAAAGGGGGGTACGCCCTCTGAATTTTTGGGGCTTTCACTGCAAGCTCCAAACATCTGCGGTTTACCATTCTTATTGGCTTGTAAAAGAAAATATGTACAGTCTATGATACGGGTTTTACCTTCCTCCCTTAGGATAGGTAATGCTTCAGATACCTCCCATTGACAGGGTTGCTCTCAAGAGGAACCCCATTTGTATATTCAAGCAAGAATGCATTCTGCCCTCTGTACCCAGCAACAACATAAGGTCCAACCCACATAGGGTCAAATTTTCCATGCTTTTCTTCATTAGGGGCATCCCACTTCAGAACCAGGTCATCGATCTGAAACTGCTCTTCTTTGACTCTTCTGTCAAAAGTACTCTTCATTTTCTCTTGATGTGACTGTACTTTATTATAGGCCTTATACCTTCGTTCGTCTAGCTCAATGATCTAATTTATCCTCCGCTGTATGTGGTTTGGTTCTTCTTGCTGATCTTGGAAATATCTCATAACTGGGATCCCTAATGACACCGGAAAGATTACTTCAGTTCCATATACCAGTTGGAAAGGGGACATGCCAATTTCCCTTTTAGTGCTAATCCTGTCAGCCCATAGAGCATATTTGAGTTTGGTGTGCCAGGATCTCTTGTTCTCCTCCAACAGCTTTTTGATGATCCTTACCAGACTTTTGTTTGAGGATTCGGCCAACCCATTCCCTTGAGGATAATAGGCTGTCGAATGATTTAGACTTATATGATACTTATGACAAAAATTTATCATTTTTCTGGACTTGAAAGCAGCGGCATTGTCTGTTACTATTCTTTTTGGACATCCAAATCGAGCCAGTATATTCTCTTCAAGAAATTCCATGATTACATTTTCAGTGGCCCTCCTGGTAGGAATTGCTTCTATCCATTTGGTAAAATAATCTGTAGCTGTCAAAATCCACCTATGCTGACCTGATGAATTGGGGTTTATTTCTCCAATAAAATCTAAACCCCATTGCTGGAAAGGTGCCTCTACTGTTATCGGATTCATAGGAAGAGGTAATACTTTTCTCTTACCGTCGAAAATTTGGCATTGATGACATTTGCTGGTTTCTTTATATACATCTAAGAACAATGTAGGCCAATAATAACCAGCTCTTAGGATTTTGTTGGCTGTCACCTTCCAGGAATGATGTCCTCCATAGTCTCCCCTGTGAAATTCTCTTGTAATTTGCTGGGCTTCATCCTCCAAGAGACAATTTAGCAGAACCCCTCCAGGGTCTTTCCAATAGAGGTATTTATTTATGATACAAAATTTAGCAGATTTCAACTTCACAGATCTAGCTCTTGACTTACTTAATCCATCTGGTGCTTGCAGATTGCGGAGGACAAATACAATATCAGAATACCATGGAGAAGTTACAAAATCAGCCATCACTTCTATATCTGTATCCAACAGATCAGGTTGATGAGATAAGAAATTTATTTGCAGAGATTCACAATTTGAGTTTGTCATCATCTTTGCCAATCCTTGTCCTTTGATCAACTTCGTGGGATTTATCTCTAGGTCATATTCCAATAAGGTAGCTATCCATTTCGCTCTCCTGCCTTCTGGATCTGGTTGAGTCAAAATTGCTTTCACAGCAGCGGTTGGGACATCTGCAATTACATGCGAATGCAGAACATACACTCTGAAATCTTTTAATGCTTTAACTAAAGCATATGACTGCTTTTCCATGATGTCATATTTCAATTCTCCATCCCGAAGTATCTTACTGAAAAAATCTATNTTTTAATGCTTTAACTAAAGCATATGCCTGCTTTTCCATGATGTCATATTTCAATTCTCCATCCCGAAGTATCTTACTGAAAAAAGCTATAGGTTGTTCCTGGTGTTCGTCATTCTTCTGCAATAGTACTGCTGCTATAGTATGCTCCGAAGCATAGGAGAATATTGAAAATTCCTTGACAAAATTTGGACTTACCAAAACAGGGGCTTCTGAAATTGCTTTCTTGATTCCCCAAAATGACTCCTTGGCTTCTGCACTCCATTTTATTTCATGGACCTTTTTCAACATATTAGTAATATTCATCAAAATCTCAGCAAAGCTTGGTATAAATCTCCTTAAGAAATTTACTTGTCCCAAAAAAGACTGTACCTCCTTTTTGCTTCTGGGCTCTTCGACTTTCAGGATTGCACTTACTCTCTCAGGATCAATCTTTATGCCATCTTTGGATATTATATGGCCTAGCAGCTTTCCTTCCTCTAATGCAAAATTAGATTTCTTCGGATTCAGAGATATACCATATTTCCTACATTTCATGAAAACCTTCTCAAGATGATGTAGATGTTCTCTGTCAGACTTAGAGTATACTGTGATATCATCCATGTAGATCACCACAAAAATTCCAATTTCCCCCACAAAAGCGATGTCCATAGCTTGCTGGAAAGTGGCTCCCGCATTCATTAAACCAAAAGGCATCTTTGCATACATGAAAGTGCCCCATGGTGTAGTAAAGGCAGTCTTCTCTTGATCTTCTGGTAACACTTTGATCTGGTTATACCCGGAGAAGCCATCCAGCATCAAAATCCTTTCAGCTCCCACCACTTGCTGCAGCATGTGGTCCATTTTGGGTAGGGGATAATTATCTTTCATGGAGACTTTATTCAAATTGCAAAAATCTATGCACAGCCTTATCTCTCCACTCTTCTTTCTGACAGGGACCAAATTAGCAACCCACTTAGAAAATCAGAGCGTTACAATGATCTTGGCCTCGAATAACTTCTTTATTTCCTTCTCAATGATAGGGAGCAATTTAGGGTTGATCCTCCTGAGCTTCTATTTAAAAGGCCTCTCTCCAGGCTTTATAGGAATAGTGTGCTGTATGATAGATGTATCATATTCTTTGAGGTCTTCATAACTCCAGGCAAACACATCTGTGTACCTTTTCATCAACTCCACATACTCCCTTTTCTCCCTTTCAGGCAGCTTCTTGGATAGTTTTATGATTTTAGGATTTTCCTCAGTGCCGATATTTTTATCTTCAACTGCATCACCAACCGGTTTCACTTTGGGGTTCTTGGCAACATCATTCTAATCAAAGAGTCTTTCTAAAGGGATCAGGCCTCTTGGTATGAAATTGTTTTTGAGCTGGATGATATCTTTACCTCCCAAGGTTTTCCTCAACTTCTTAGCGTCTTCTTCTAATTCAACTTCTTCGTCATCTTCTGGGGTCCTATCATTACCATTCTCATTTTCAACCTGAGTATTCACAAACTCCCCAGACAACTCTAGAAATATTCGGATCTGCATATCATCTTCGAACACTTGCCAGTATTTGTAATTTTCGGGGATAGAAGGTCTGTTGAAAATCTCCACCTGGTATTCCTTTTGACTGGTCATTGGGGTTTCAAATTTTCCAGCGGATAATGCTAAGGAATCAGCCACCATATTGTCAACCCTGGGAACCACCTGAATTGTATGCTCTGTAAAGAAGTTGCCAAGCATATCCCATACTTCATTTCTGTAAGCCC